>JASAMX010031579.1:0-27500 GCA_030248175.1 Microlaimidae sp. YZB2_3
ATGTTAAAATACTGATTATCAGTCCACAGTAGTGGATTAAACGGTTTGATCCGATTGTTAAGACAGAAACAAGAGGCTCTACATTACTCTACACTTTACACTTTAACGACGTAGAGACCCCTTTAAACTCAGAGTGAAAAGCCTCTTTACAGGAGGGATAAGCTTTAAGCCGAAGGGGGCTTACCGAAATTCATGAAGATAGCTGGGCTTTAACACTGGTGCAAATCTTCTTTCCGCGGAGAAAATACCGAAAATACGACTTAACAATCCCAGGGAATAAACAATCAACTGAACTAAGCCCGTCTCGGAGTGTCCCGCCCCTGATGACCCGAGACGGCGGACCAATCAACGCCACACCAGCCATTAACCGTCCGACCAATCAGCGCAGAGCTAAGTTCCGCCCCCTTCAGTTATCGCTGCGGAGACAATCGAACGCACGCACAGTGCGCGTTTTGGCAGATTGTAAATCTAGTTTTGCGTCTTCTGTAGGGAATGTAACAAAGGAGAAGTTGTTTGGACAGAAAAGGGTTGAATTAACTATGTTCCCCCCAAAACGATATGTTCAACAGGGCTGGTACTTTACCAATTAACCCTACATCGAAAATTATTACGTAATCAGCAGAGGCCACATGCAGTGTTCGGTATTTTGGATTAAGATAAGGGCGTGAAATCGCCCATGGTTTTTTTTAAATTTATTAGCCAACCCGCTGCGTTCTGGCGATTTTGGCAATTTGATATTTTTTAATTGATTTTAGTTAGGGTAACTGACTTAATTTCGGCCACGCCTAAATTTCGGCCACCAATTTAGGGTGTTAGAAAATTGGCTTATTTTTAAAACACAAAAGAACTAGCACAAAAGTAACTGGATTAATGTTGAATAAAATGTTTTTGCAAAAGCTTTGTATTTTTGTTAGTCTACATTATCAACATTTTCATACAAAAAGTGAATTTTTTTGATTTTCCTAATTTTTGCTTTGTGTTTAAACTGCATCAAATTTAGAACGAAGCAATATATAACCTTAAAATATCTTCTATTTAAGGCTCAAAGTTGTTAATTTTCATGTTTTGATAGGGTAGTGCATTTAATTTCGGCACTTTTTTGTTTTTCCGATGTAACTTTTCATTGTATGGCCCGATTTTCATGTTTGATAGCTCATTTTGAAGCTTTCACGATACTGCGTTGCGTCACAAAAGTTTCACTGTACGAAAGTATTTTTTTTTACTTAATTAAATTAGTTTTTAAAAAAACGGAAAATTGCCGAAATTAAATGTTTGCATTTAATTTCGGCACTTTACAAACAATCGATTGTTTCTCAGTCAAAAAATCATCATTTTCAAAAATTTAAAAGCCTATCATTATCTCCAGACAGTTTTCTTTAATTTAAGCTTCTACTTGTTGTTCAACGTGTAACTGGCAAAAAGTTACAGCTAAAATGCCAAATGGTATCAAAATGAGCAAAATTTGGGAAAAAAGTGCATTTAATTTCGGCACTTTTTATAAGGACCTTCTTAATCGAGTTTAAGTGCAGTGCTATGACCTCTACACATTTCAACGTTGTCTTTTAACTATTTACAACTACAATTTAACACCCGACCACTTAATTCAATCCGTTTTTACCTACAGCATATGAGTGCCGAAATTACACTATTTTATTTTATAACGATTCTTCACCACAGACGCAACGTAGAACCACGGGGAGTAAAAATTCTGAAAATAGACTAAATTTTACCAGGACAGTTTAATTTTTAAACCAATTTATTGCGTAATCATGAAATGCCCATGTTCTAAAAACGAGTAACAATTTTATTTTTTATAAATCACACGATTTCACATGAAAATATCATAACATAACAATTAAAAAGCTAACGACTGTCATCTACATATAATTATCTGTCATTTGAGCTATCAAACGTCATATTCCGTTCAGGATTACCAAAGATATAGTCCAAAATCAAAAATGCCCAATTGGGAAAAGTGCCGAAATTAAATGCACTACCCTATTTTCTTCAAAATCATTTTGCAATACGTTTAACTAACGGCGCATTTTAAGATTCCGTTAATTTCGGCCACCTGAAAATTTAGGTGAAAGAACCTGCCGTTTTTGCTATTTTTAAATATCATTGTACTACCGTATTTATAAAGAATGTTTTTTGCTCGTTTGACTTTGTTTTGACTTTTTTTAATCCAAAAATAAAAATTGAACAAAAAATACAAATTATTAAAACTTGTTTTTTTAAAGTTTTGACATAATTATTTAAAGTCTTGCTAATAACTATTAAAGTTCGCAAACGGGAAAAATTGAGTTATATGTACCAAGAACAATACCTAAGGGTAAATTTGCAATCTTTAGAAAGTTTTATTGTTCGTTTAAGCAATAGTTATGGCCAGTTTATCGTAGGTGGCCGAAATAAATGGCACGCGCCTTAATTTCGGCCACTTAAAAAAAGTTTAAACCTTCACTGATTTTTAAGTGTAACAGAAATATTCAAATTTTGCACTGGAATAACAAATATAGCTATTGTTTGATTTTTAAGCCAAATTTTGGCTTGATTGAAAAAGCCAGAAAAAACTTATTCAAAAAAATAAAAAAAGGTGGCCGAAATTAAGTCAGTTACCTTATATCTGAACAAACTATTGTGATTTTGGAAAAAATCCAGTTGATAAGCATAAAAAAAATTTATTATTTTCACTCAAAATAGCAGCTAGAATTTTTTTAATGAACACTCACATATCCAACCTGAAACATTCATTAATTATATATTACGAATAACCAAAGACAATACTTTAAAATTGAAACAAAAGCCGTCAACTATGATTTTTTAAAAATAGTTGAGAGTTAAATATTACAAGACTTAATTTGTTTTTATTGAATTTAAAAACCTAATTGCCATTTTCAATATGTAGATTTTTTTTGGGTTTCTGTTGTTTTGGAAAAATTCTATTTTTATTTAAAAACCACTATTTTGAACGCTCTTTTTTAAATTTTGAGGACAACTGCAGTACATCAATAATTTTTTTAAAATAATAATTCTTAATATTCCCAATTATGACATCAGAGCCACACCTAAAATTTGTAAATTTACATTTTGAAATTTACACAGTATTTCATAAAAGACATTTACACGGTATTTCAATTTCTTAATATATTTTTTTATTTCGAGATACAGTGATATGCGACTGTATGTAAAACTTTATAAAAAGGTTTTATATTTGATGCCAAATTTTTAAGTGTTTGACGAGCTTGATGAAACAACTTTTACTTTGAACTTTTTTATTATGCCGCAGTTAAAAATTTTAAACTATATTTTACTCGTTTGTTTAACAAAGGTGAGGTTATTTTTCAATTAATTTTTATCAAAAAAGCTTAAAAAAACAAAATTTTTAAAACGTTGGGAATGCGTAAATTTTAAAACTATAGAATAAAACATAATAATAAAACGAAAATTAAAGTTTGTAACATCCAAAATAACTGAAACAGGCTTAACGTTGTATATCATTTCCGATTGCTAGGCAGAAAACCTTGAGTACGAAAAACTGAAACTCAATTCACACATTCTTGAATTTGTTTTTATTAAGATCCTAAGCTCCGTAGTACAATTTGAGAGCCACACTCTGTTTTTTACATATTTTTTCACTATTCTGAAATAAATTAAAAAATTATTTATATTATTTCAAAAATTTTTTTAACCGATTTTTAAGCTTATTAAAAACGTTATTAACAGCTTAAAAATATAAATCAAATAATTTAAGTCTCGTTTGAAACCTTTAGAGCTGCAAAGCTGCTTAACTTTATCCGGCTTTGATGACCAGATTTTTAGGGCATGATATTTGGGGTTACAAAATTGACTATAGTTTGTACAAAAATGATGTGGACTAAAAAACTTGGAGTGAGCATATCTCGTTACGATGCGGTCGTTGTATACAAAAATTCTGGGGTATGCAATAGTTTGAATTTAATTTTTGCAAAAATTTTACGTCTAAACATTTACTTTCCAAGTAAAGTTTAGTTCACTAACGGCATGTTAATTACCGGCTACGTTTATAAAAAAGAATTTATTTTTAAGGTTTTTCTATTAGATTTATTACAATGTTTTATAGTTTTAATATATTTGTTGTGGTCAATTAAAACAAATAATTTTTTAACGGTAAAATTAGAAAACAAGATAATTAAGATAAATTATCTTAAAAACAACGGCTTTAATTCCCAAACAACTATTGTTTGCTTTTATTTAAAATAAATATTAATTGTATTGTTAAAATATCTTGTTTTTTTATTCCGACCAAAGAAATGGTGAAATTTTACAAGAGAAAAAAATATTCAACCAATACATAAATATTGTTTCTAACAATTGGCTAATCTAGCCGGTGGTTAACGTCCCGTTAGTGGGCTTACCCCAGCTGGAAACTATGGTTAAGAATACAAAATATTGATCTTAAGACCAATAAAACTTTAATTAATATTATTTATTAATTATTATTCAATTATGTATTTTTAGCTGAAACGGTAGACCAATTATTAATATTGAATTGTTTTAAGAATTACAATGCTTTTATTTGCGTTCAAAATTTCATTTAAAAACATTCTTTAAGGAAGTTTCACATTTGCCAAACATGGTACTTGATAATTGCTATATTTTAAATCTACGCCGTAAAATTATTTTGATACTTTAAATACCAAATACTAAACACCGAATTTCGCTAATTTTTTTAAAATTATTAAGTGACAAAATACGGTGAAATCTAAACGATAATGTGAAAACAAAAATTGTAATTTTTATCAAATAAAGTTTATTAATTTTTGTTTATTTTTTGTTTAGGCCAGAATTTAAATAAATCTGTGTTTTCTAAAACGTCATAAACCGTACAATTTTAATGGATTCTCTCATGTCCCCCATAGGCCTGGTTTACCCCTGAGCGACAAGTGACAACGTGTTCAAAGTGCAGCGCCAAGTTTTAGTGTAAGGAAACGCGCGGGGAAGGTGCTGTCACTTGTAACTTGTGAACCAGCCTATAGGCACCTTGCACTGGAACTTGGTTTATACATGAAGTATGCAATATACATAAGCGTTATTATAATAGATAATTACCGTATCTTTTACTTGTCTTTTGTAGTATGCATATCAACCCATCGAAATATCGCGCGCTTTCGATCCGTTGATCTGCATACTACGAAAGATAAGTAGGATATACGGTAATTATCCATTATTGTGACGCTTATATATATTGCATACTTTATGTATAAACCGAGTTCTAGTGCAAGGTGCCTATAGAGTGTTACGAATTAGCCAGACAAAAACAACCATAATCACATAATCAATTTGATGCTACAGATATAAAAATTTCTCAACCCATCAAATACTTTGGAATTAATTTCAGATGAAAAACCGTAAATTTGTAAGAAATTAAATTTCGACGACGGTTACGACTGAAATAGTGGCGGGGGCAAAAAAACAGGAGGCAGCTTAAAATTGTCTTGAAGGCAGGTATGAAGTGAGGTGGAGGCACTAAAATTTTTGATGGGGCAGAGCAGATCCAAACTGAGGCACATTGTCTAATCCGGTTAAGTGCTGTTTGTTTAATTATTATTTAAATTTTTACTAATCATTTTAAAATCGCTCATGTTTACAAAAATGATTGTTAACTTATTCTTGCTTCAGTTCTTTATTTTTATGACTGTTTGGAATAAAATAATTTAAAAAAATCAAAAAACCAAATTGCTAATCTACTTATCAATTTAAGAAAAAAGCAAAATATAGAAAAGTGTCAATATTTTAGTTGATATCCGATTACGAATTTTATGCCAAAAACTGTGTTTTTTAGATCTAGTGCTGGTATTTGAGTTTAAATTTTTTATCGTGGAATAAAATTTATTGACTTTTGTTTATCCACGTCTAAAATTAACACCGTGGTTACATCCACTAAATCATATCGTCGGCTGCAAAGATTCGAACAACTTGGAACACAACAACTTTCACCAAAAACACCCAACGCAAAGAAGCTAGCACGAATACATCACAAAAGTTAATAATATCAGCAAAATTTGTGGAAAATAAGTCAAAAAACACCCAAAAGCTTAAGTTTTAATTTTGGCTTATTTTGGAAAAGTATTAAAAAATTCTAAATTTGTCGTTTTTAAAAATGAACTGAGTATGTCTAACTTTTCGCAAACAAAAAACTTTATTTTAATTGCAATTACAATAAAATTAAAACTTTTGTTTAAAAATTAAGGCGAACAAAAAATAATTTTTTAGATCGTTTTTAAATTGAAATATTGCTTTTTAATTGAAAGTAGATTAACGCAAACCACAAACGAAATGAAAAAAAAACATTCAATTTTGACGATTTAATTTTTTTAAACAAATCTGAGTTTGATAATGAGTTATTATTTCAATTGTGATAAACAAAATCATTTAAAAATTCAAGTTTTTAACTACTAAATAATTCATCAGATTATTAACTTATTCGTTATTTTTTTAAACTAATTTTAATTAAATAGCAATTAATTAAAATAAAAAAACTGTAAAATACTGTCTACTTTTTAATGTTACCAAAAAAATCGGATAAAATTTTGACCTAACTCAGAGTTAAGTGTTAAATCCGTACATTTATTTTAAACGACCCCGGTTTAAGAAACAAACAAATATCGGCATTACCATTATCGGCTCACGTTATGGGTCACGGCTTTCGTAAGTATAGCTCAAAGTAAAACCTGGTTTTATTTTTTAGCCTATATTAATTCGCTTACATTAAACAAAAACTAAATACATATTTCAAGCTTATAAATTTGTAGAGAATGTTTTTATTGAATACACCTTGACTGGACATGACTATGACCAAAAAATGTCAACACTGCTTGAGAACTGAAAGTAATTTTAAGAATATAAATGGGTATAAGAAACCTAAACCTGGTGTTTCATCCGATAATTTAAAAACCAACTATTTTCAGGTCTATGATGCTTTCAGTTTTTTATGACTGTCATGCTCATTACGCAAGCTAAACATTAGAGTTTTTGGTTGCAAACAAATATAATATTTATATTCGAATATAATTTTTCCCAGTTAAAATCCTAACTGTACATATTATGACACCGACTTATTTTAAAATACTGTAATAAAAGTAATTAACCAGTAAAGTTTTTAATTCAGTACTTTTCGACATTTGGCTTACGAATAACATGCTTGCGTACTTGTATTTTAAAAGAACCAGTAAACTTTTTTAATTCAGCTCTTTTCATTCGATTTACGAAATAATATGCTTGTTTGCTTGTATTTTGGAATTAGTTGCTTTTGTTTGTAGTTTTTATATGTAGTTTTGGGTTCTTAAGTACTTTTTAAACTATCGGTGGGTGCTTGTTCACCGTTTTTGGGATGAGAATTCAATTTCTGGAAATTTTTACTTTATTTTTTAAATATTTTCATATAATCATTACTTGATGTTGGTAAAATTTCAGTTTTTTTTCTTAGACTTTAAAATGAGATATCTTTAAAAACTGAAAACATCATAGACCTGAAAATAGTTGGTTTTTAAATTATCGGATCAAACACCAGGGTTAGGTTTCTTATACCCATTTATATTCTTAAAATTACTTTCAGTTCTCAAGCAGTGTTGACATTTTTTGGTCATAGTCATGTCCAGTCAAGGTGTATTCAATAAAAACATTCTCTACGAATTTATAAATAAAACATTTTCCCCCTATTTCCCCAATTCACTGAATCACACTACTTTGGTGAATTACAAAAATGATTATAAAGAATTGTTTAAAAATCATAAGCATTTAGCAAAAACATATAATTATAAAATATAACAGTCATTTTAAGTTTAAACATACAAAGTGAATAACAATTCTCTTTTTGTTTAATTCTAAACATCTACCACTATTTGCTTTTATGTGTGTTCGGACTCTTTTTCATATTGCCCTAATAGTACTTGGTTTTTACATACTTTTGTTCGTCTAAAAGAGGATTTTGTACGAATTCCCCTGACGGATTAAGAATTCCCAGACGACGTGTCTACCGTTCTACAAAACCTCTGTTTGTTTTGTCACTCTTTTTCTTGTGGACTAATCTTTACAGCTAATCTAGGCTCCGTCTAATTACTGCGGCACGAGAACGCTCGGTCAAATTAACTCGTTTTTTTTACCAAAAAGGTCACACAAAGCGTTCTTTTAACCTTTTTTGTAAAACTCAGAGATATACATAAACAATGAGACGAAGTCAGAGATCGAAAGTTCAGACAGAAAGTCGGCAGTTTTCGAAAACCCAAGGTTCCAACTCCGAACTCAAGTTTAGGTTTCGGACATAAAACAATGATTTTTAAAGAAATTTTTCGGGTCTTGATTCGGACAAGGATAAAAATCGACTGGATTTTTGAAACCTCAAAGAAAGACCTTTATCAATTTTGACCTTCGAAGACAAAGAATTTGGCAAATTAAGAGATTATTTTTTGAAAAAAATAATTATGATTTTTGAACTATTGAAACATTGCAACAATGGGTCATAGTTTCGGAAACAAAAAGGCGGGTCGGTTTAGTTCTTTTAAAACTTACGGTTTAGACAATATGCCGACATCTTTTAAAACTTGCAAAAATTCCCAATGTTTCGTACGATTTAAATTTAAACTATGTCCACTCAAGTTATGATTTACAGAATAAACTTTTGAAAAGAAAAAAAATCATCAGGATGAAGACGACAGTTTCAAGAGTAAATAAGCTTCAAATTATTTAATTAAAAGGCGGAGCTTAAAAAGCCTCCCATTTTTACCTGGGGCCACCCGATTTCAGTAGAGGGCACTAATGCAAAAGTGCCCCTTATTTGCTATGAGTTTAGGGGCCCTTACGGCTGCGTCATTTCAGTAGACTTTTTTCGCATTAAAGTGCCCCTTTTTATAAGGGGCCCTAGCGCTATTTTTTAAGGGAGGTCGGGACCTCCCTAACTCGATATAAAAAATTAAAAATGATAACAATAAATCACATTAATTAGCAAAAAGAAAGAATACTTATTAAAACTAATTATTTAACAAAATATTAGTACATATTTTAACAAAAAATATACACATATTCACAAAAAACATTTTTATAAATTATATTGATGGTAAGTTTGTGGAGGAAAAATTTTACAGCTTTTTGATTCAACGACATTGAAGTTTTTTTATGATAAGAAAAACTTCAACCTGCTATATGATCATTCATCATAAATAGCTATTAAACTGTAACTGTACCACCATTTTTTCGATCAACTCTTTTTTTTTTACAAAATTTTTAATGATTGTGTTTAATTATTGGTTTTTATAGTATTCTGTTATATGTTATAATTCTAAACTTTGTCAGATAACGTAGAAAAATTTACAATTTTTTTTTAATGGGGTTTATTTTGTATGATATATTCCGAAAATCTTAGATAAAAAGCAGCGAAATAGTTTTATGCGTTATCTAGCCTGTTTTAAATACACAACCAGAATCATGCCTTTTTTTATAAATAAACGCATGGATTTCAACATCAAAAAATTTTTAAATCCTTCATGATTCATAAAATCAAAAAAAACTACAAGAAACCTGTGTTATACTAATCAAGTAAAAATCAATTTTAAAAAATGTTTTTATATAATAGTTTCTTTATTTTTCTTTATTAACACGAATATTTTTGTGTTTTTGATTAGTTTTCTTAATTTTTAGGTGTTTGAAAATAAAAAAAATATTTAAAAACCATTAAAACCAATTCTATTGCGCCGCAAACTAAAAGTTTTCAACGCGCGCATTAATCGATTTAGGGCGGTAAATAGGGGCCCTTTATTGCGTTAGGGGCATTTGAGTTAGGGGCCCTTGGCATGGCTCTACTGAAACGAGTACAAGGTAGTGCCCCTAACTCAAGGGGCACTTTTTTTCTTAGGGGCCCTTAAATTTAGGGCCCTCTACTGAAATCGGGTGCTGTTTCATAAAAACCTTTGTAAATCAAGTTGGAGCATCTCCGCGCACTGCTCTATGTTGATTTGTCGCAGCAACGTCATTTTATTTCCGCTGACCGATTAATATTCGCCGTGTCCTATATCCTCTATCATGTAATTTACAAAAAATAGGCGGAGATTTGTAAATTTACAAACGTCTTTATGAAATAGGCCCCTGTTTTATATTTGATCCGTTTGGTTCAAAATTAAAAACCAAAGTGCCAGTTGATTGAAATCAAACGGCCGTTTTCCAAAAATTCACAAAAACTCTTGAAATTTTAAAAAACCACAAAGCTTAAAAAAGAATTCGAAACGTTGATCGCAATTTAGATTTTTCTATTTAGGGTTGATAGAACCATGGAAACTTGAAGCTAAAAATAAGAAAATTGAAGCCGAAAAATTACTAAAACGCCTAAGCGTAGCCCAAATCTAAACGCAAACTATTTTTTTTCTAAGTTCCAAAAATATTCCATGGCTTCAAATTCCTGCTTGTGGCTCTGAATACCCCATACCGATTTTTAGAAATTGAATGCTTTGGACCAAATATATTTTAAGCTTAATTTACGCTGGTTTTTATAAATATATTTATAATTGTGTAAAATTAGATTTTTTAAAAATTACATCATGATTTGTGGCTCTATAGCCATTTAAAGGAGAGGAATCCCAAAGCCCCACTCCTTAAATCTGTAATCTGTTAAAATTAATAGTGTTTTTAGATTTGAAATTAATGATGTTTCAAGCTTTCGTGATGCTTATTAAAACTTCCAAGCTTTAATCAGTGATGTTTCAACTTTCAACATATTTCAAGCTTAAATAAACTTGGAATCGCTCTTTTAAAAGGCGGAAATCCAAAACTTTGGAGGTCCTTTCGTTTTAATTAATTGGGCATGATTTTTCCTGAACATGATGTTAAAAGATAAGAACATTATTATTTAAAATGCGTTTAAAGTTGTTGTATCCGCACTTTAAAAGTTGTTTTATCGTTTTTTAAATAAGTTTTAAAAAAATGAGCTTAGAAATTTACAATTTTGGCTTACGAAACTCTTTAATTTTTCAGGAAAAAAATAGGACTTTTTAGTTGAATACAATTTAGTTTTAAGTTTATCTGCCGAAAGCAGATTTTATTAATCGTGTTAAATCACGTTTTGTGCATGTGCAATGTCTCACATCTGCGTTAAATTATACCAAACACTACCACAAAACTTACAAATACAGTTTATTTGTATTCCGAACCTTTGTTGTTTGCTTAAAAGCACGCGGCATTTAAATACCTCCCACCTTTTTCCTAAAAGAGCAATCAAGAGTCGAAGCAGGAGTGGTCGGGAAGGTTTTTTAAGCTGTTTGTGATGGGCTTAAGGTGCCCGAGGAGGGTCGGCGGTCTTCTTACCCGGGCCAGAGGTGGGGAAGGCATGGCTAGGAGTGTTTTTTCAAAGAATTAGGCCACTCCAGTCGGTTGTTTGAACAATGGATTTCGGACAGCTCTCCTTTAGTTTTTTCCAGCCAGGTTCGACGATGTGTCTGCCGGACACAATATGTCCTTTTTTTGAAGAGCCACTTTGTTAAGATACGAGGGGATTTCCATGTTGCTTTTTTGGGCAGCCGGTAAGAATTTGAATAATGCGGTGGCGCAAATATAAAAAAAATTTAAAAAAACCTGATCAAAAATGCCAAAAATTTTAAAGTTTTTTTTTCAAAAAAATTAATGTTTTTATTGCCTTAGAAGACAAGATGTAAAATTCCAGCATTATTTTTTTATTGTACTAAAAAAATTCAATTTGTTTAAATAACATTACTAGTGATGTTCATATCCTCCTATAACATGCTCCGAAGCTCCGGCCATTTTAAAGCGGAGGGAGCTCCGGAACTCCAGACCTCCGGAGTTCCGCCTTTTAAATGACAGCTTAAAATACATTTTAATTTTCTTTATCTGCATTTTAAAAACGTTTTTAGCGTTTTAAATAAGTTTTGAAAAAAAAATTAGTTTACAAACAAAATTTGACAAAATAATCTATGACAGCACTCTTTAATTATTAATGAAGTTAGTACAAAAATAGGGCGGAACTCCTAAAAGCAGCTCCGCTCCCGAGCTCCGGAGCTCGGAACTCCAGGGAACATCACTAAACATTACATAACACAATTTTTTATGATTTATTTTTACTTATTTGTTTATATATGCTATATGTATTTAATTATTTATTTACGCTATTTCCACTTAAATTGTGCTGCGGCTAACAACGCTAAAAATCAGACAGAAGGGTACATTAAATTCAGACCAGTTAAACCAAACGATAGCTCAAGAATAGCTGGTATATTATCTTTTTTCGATAAAAGTAAATGATGCTTTCATTACACTTTAAATAGGACCTCGAAGCTACTTCCGGCAGATCAAAGGCAGGTATGATTTAGCAGAATCTGCCTCGTAGACAGTTAGTCAGCAGGGTGGAGGCACGTCTGAGGCAGCAAAAAATGTTTTGGAGGCGACTCAGAGAAAGGGGAGGCAGTAAAACCTGCCTCAGAGACGAACAAAAAGCAAGTAGTATTACCTTGTATGCTAAAACATATGCATATTAGTAGGCATGTGGGACGTGGGAAGCAGTGTGAAGCAGGTAAATTTAGAATAGAGACAGGTAGGAAGCAGAAAAATTTGCTACGTAAGCAGAAACTACTTTCTGTTTTTTAGGGATACTGGAAAAAAATTTTTGTTTGCGTTCTTATAACTTTTGAACGCGCCGCGATCAATATGCAAATATCTCGCGTTAAGGTCCTTGTACTTTTGGCTACCTCCTAAAAAAAATTTTTTTTAACAAATTTTGGAGGGTTAGCCCCAAAACACCCGAAATTTACGGTCAACTTTTTTCGACCAAATTTTTAACTTTTTACCATATGGGTCCTTACATCTGAAAATTTTGTGCAGATTGCCCATACTTTCCTGAGCTCAAACAAATATAATTTGTTAGGAGTAACTTACCTGTCTCGGGTACCCGGAGAGGTTAAAGGGGGTCAATTTTACGATTTTTGCTAAAAACCTTTGTATTATGCAATACGCATATTTTGGCGTCATACTCAAAAACTGTTTAAGCCACAGGTTTGAGACCAGGGGGATTTATGCTGATTTTTAAGATCTACATTTTGGTGATAGTCCCAAAATTTTTTTTGATGCCCTAAAACACTGCAATGGCTGACCCTTAAAAATAAAACTTTTGACACAGCCCTTCTACATAGGCGAGTAATATATCATTTTAAAGCTCTCAACGTTCTGATTTTAAAAATATAAAAAATTTGCTCTAAATGATCGGGTAACCAAAATACAGACCCCTTTGTATCCTCAAAATTAATAAGGGGTGATTTTTTGTTTTTATTATTTATAAGCAGTGTTTATATTCGTTTGAAAGCTCTATGCGTGCTAATTTCAAAAATATTAATTTTAGGCTAAAATTTTTATGGTTACCCGGTTACATACCGCAAATAACCCCCGAATTTCAAAAATGGTAATTTTCCCATTTTTTTATTTTAAGTGAGGTGTGTATACTCATATGAAAGCTCTCGACGCACTGATTTAAAAAATATATAGTTTTTAAAATTTTGTTTATGGTTACCCAATTTCGCACCTATCATTGTACCTCTTAAAATTCTTAAGAGGTGATTTGATTACAATACCGTCATGTTTCGACTCATATCAAACCTCTCGACACGCTGATGTCAAAAAAAATATTTTTAACTCGATTTACTCAATGGTTACCATTTTTACAACCTACAATGTACGCCCAAAAACTTTTAGAGGATGATTTTTATATATTTATTGTAATACCGTCTTATTTATACTCATATTAAAGCTCTCGACATGCTGATGTCAAAAATATAAATTTCAATTCGATTCACACATTGGTTACCATTTTTACAATTTACAATGTACCCCCTAAAAATTTTGGGGGTATATTGTGGATTGTAAAAATGGTAACCAATGAGTGAATCGAGTTGAAAATTATATTTTTGCCATCAGCGTGTCGCGAGCTATAATATGAGTATAAACAAGACGGTATTACAATAAATATATAAAAATGACCCCCTAAAAATTTTTGATGGTACATTGTGGATTGTAAAAATGGTAACCAATGAGTGAATCGAGTTAAAATTTATATTTTTGACATCAGCGTGTCAAGAGCTTTAATATGAGTATAAGCAAAACGATATTACAACAAATATATAAAAATAGTAATCATTAGATAAATCGAGTTGAAATTTATATTTTTGAGATCAGCGTGTCGAGAGCTTTGATATGAGTACAAACAAGACGGTATTACAATAAACATATAAAAATGACCCCCTAAAAATTTTTGATGGTACATTGTGGGTTGTAAAAATGATAACCATTTAGTGAATAGAGTTAAAAATAATTTTTTTGGCATCAGCGTGTCAAGAACTTTGATATGAGTACAAACATAACGGAATTATAATAAAATCACCTTGGAAGAATTTTAGGGGGTACATTGATAGGTGCGAAATTGGGTAACCACTGAACAAAATTTAAAAAACTATATATTTTTGAAATCAGTGCGTCGAGAGCTTTTATATAAGTATAAAAACGTCATTTAAAATAAAAAAATGGCAAAATTACTATTTTTCAAATTTGGGGATATTTGGGGGTATGTAACCGGGTAACCATAAAAAATTTTAGCCTAAAATTAATATTTTTGAAATCAACACAGATAGAGCTTTCAAACGAATATAAACACTGCTTATAAATAATAAAAACAAAAAATCACCCCTTATTAATTTTGAGGATACAAAGGGGTCTGTATTTTGGTTACCCGATCATTTAGAGCAAATTTTTTATATTTTTGAAATCAGAACGTCGAGAGATTTAAAATGATATATTACTCGCCTATGTAGAGGAGCTGTGTCAAAAGTTTTATTTTTAAGGGTCAGCCATTGCAGTGCTTTAGGGCATCAAAAAATTTTTGGGACTATCACCAAAATGTAGAGCTTAAAATTCCGCATAAATCTCCCCGGTCTCAAACCTGTGGCTTAAACAGTTTTTGAGTATGATACCAAAATATCCATAATGTGTTCCCCATACAAAGATTTTTAGCAAAAATCGTAAAATTGACCCCCTTTAACTTCTCGAGGTACCCGACCCAGGTAAGTTACCCCTAAAAAATATTTTTGTTTCATATAAAATTTTCATTATATAGTATATATTATATTAATGCAGACTATGATTCAGGGTCGTTGAACCCGACAAAACTCGGAAATTCATAGTTTTAGAATTATTTTTAACTCTAAAGCTAAAACAAAAGTCTTTGTCCATAAAATTTCAGCATAGACTCTAAACTCAAGTAAAAAAACGTATTAAAATATTAAAGTTTTAATGCGTCTAAAATAGTTTAGCTCCTTTTCTTTGGTTTTAAGTTCCTTGGTATGCAAGTTTTTTCGGCTCCATTAACCCCGTGCCGTAGAAAGATAGTCAGCGCGATTCAATGATTAATCAAAATGTTAATTCATAGGAAATATAGGATATTAGAGCGTGCAGATATATTCTGTGTATTACATTCTTTTTTGTATCCGAAAGTAAAACCCAAAGGCTGAAAACAAAACTTTTCGAAATTAAATTAGTCACTGTATTCCTTGGTCACGATCACGAGTATACTGCAAACCTTGTTCGAGAGATAACGTAATTTGAAGCACTAGGGAACAAAGAAGGTTATAATAAAAAAATTTTTAAAGCTCATTTTTTAATAAATTTTACTATCGATATAAATACCCAAATCCCTAAATGTTGTTTTTGTTTCTATTAAATGCGTTTTCTTATACAGTCACCGACATAAGAACAGACTGATGTAATAAAATTATCATATTTGTTGTTGGCAAAGCCTTTATTTGTCAATCCACCAGTTTGCACAATAACCGTACTGTAAGTGCGTTAAAAGTTGTACAAAACAACAGGTAGGAGGCACTTAATTTTGCACAGGTGTGATAAGCCTCTTTAATATTTGTTTGGTCTAAACAAAAGCTGTCGTCAAAATCCCGTCTGTCACGTAAGCGCGGAGGAAATCCTAGGTAAAATAACCCGCAGACGGCTCACGACGAGTTAGTAATTTTTATCGCTAGTATTGTTTATTTTAAAATTTTTATGTTTAAAGTGTCTTTTCATATTATTATATTTTCAAAAATAAAATAAATTCCCAATTTTTTGTAATAAATTAAGAATACGCTGTAAGTGGACTACAATGAGCAAACACATTGATATGACTTGTTTGAGATAAGCTGAATTGCCCGCCTCTAAGGCTACTTAGTCTAGTTTAGAAAGATTATCTGCAATAAAACAGAGTTAATGGGGGAGGTGCTTGCTTAAGCAGTTTAGAAGGATTAACATTATAATAAGTT
Source organism: Microlaimidae sp. YZB2_3 (assembly GCA_030248175.1). Classification (NCBI taxonomy): domain Eukaryota; kingdom Metazoa; phylum Nematoda; class Chromadorea; order Desmodorida; family Microlaimidae; species Microlaimidae sp. YZB2_3. The sequence continues at coordinate 16,326 of JASAMX010031579.1, forward strand.
CATGTTTGTTATTTTAAAGCGTAAAAGATGATTTACAGTTTTTTCATCATTTAAAAAAGGTTTTATTTTACAATTTATTTTTTTATATCACATTTTTAAAAATATAAACGTAACTTGTACTAAAAAAACCACCTAGAATAACAAAAGTTTTAATGATTTATGACAAAAAACTTCTACGGTCCATAAATTACATACTGAACAAAAAAAATGAATATTAGCTAATAATGACAAAAAAATATTTGACACGGGATATTAAAATTGACAGTAGTTATAGCTATAAATCTAAAAAAAGGTGTACTTGCTTAGTTTGTAAAAAAATGTTCTCATTCTAAGTTTGTTAAGAGTGGATTGCAAACTAAATTCCATAGCGACAGTTCTTTTGAGCAAACTCTCGTGTTATTCATGGAAAGATTGTCGCGGTGACACTCCATGTGCAAGAAAAACAAGGAAAAACAATAGAAAAGCAAATGGAGGCAGCAGGAACCCCGGCATTAAGACCCTATCATCACTGCGGGATGGATTTGTAATTATGGGTCCCCTTGTTTCTAACAAACCCGCAATTATGTCACGTTTTCAGGCGTAGCCGCAGTCACCTGGGGCTGCCACTGCCTTGACCGCAAGAGAAATAACGCGATAAGTTAAACGACATGAAACAATATTAGCGATTCAAACGATCTCGAAAGCTTCTAAAAAGATCTCGGAAATTTACTAATTTTTAATAAAAGGGTTTAAAACGGTATTTTTATGATTTTCAGTTTTGGCAGGTGAGCGTAATTTGGGTTCGACAGAGAATTTGATAACTGAAATTTTCATCTTTAAATTAAATTTTTGTTTCTTAATTTTCAACTATTTCCTAACAGATTATTTTTATGAGTTTTTCGCATAATTCCGGTTTGCGATAAGCTTGTTAACGGCGAGTTATTTGCAGTGGGAAACGCGGACTGCCCTAATGTCCACTGAGGGCAGATGTGCACGTATTGAGCGAATGCGTCCAGCTTTGATTCGCCGGTTCTTTGCGTTAATTGAGCGGAAAAACACCGCACGCGGTTTTTAATCCCCGCTAACAAAAGGTCCAGGATTTTTTTTCCGATTTGGGTTTTTTTGATAGTGCAATTTTATTTCGGGAACGGTTTATAAAAGAAAAACCCGGCACAAACAGAGGATCTCTGCTGAAAATTTTTAAACTTACACACCGCCGCGTTCAACGCTGCGTTCACCAAAGTGATAAAGTAAAAGTTGTTTATTTAAATTAAAACAAGATAAAAACAAAACCCCGATATTAGTTTGATGATGTTTCTATTACCAAAGATTTTTCAGATTCTTAAGGTCTCTCCGGACAGTTTTTTTTATTGCAGAACGTTCAGTAGTAAACAATTGCAATAAAGAACAAAAATTACCCATTTTTATTTACACACAATTTATTTTTGAATTATTATACTTATAGATTATTATATTATTTTAAGATATTCAAATGACGAAAATTTGACTAATTGGCGAAAAGTAGGCAACAAATTCTGTTTACAATAATGATATTTTTTGAATTTACGTGAAATAAATTTTAAAAATTATAAAAAATAAAAAAATACATTATTAAAATCAAACAAAAATTATGGCGAAATATGTTTTATGTGGGAATTGATATTGAGACCTTTCAAAAGTTTGACGACGCACTAACCGACTAAGCCACTGCAACAATTGTTTGAAGAGCTCTAAAAGCGATTTATAAACAAACCCTCTGAAATAAATCAATAAAACGCACGACAGAACTATTTATGCGTTAAAAAATACAAAAGATATTATGGCCTTCTAAAAATTATAAATTTTAATAGAAATATACTATCTGGAGCTTTAAACTTTACCAAATTTACTTAAATCGAAGTCTCACCGCCATTTTGAAAAAATTAACCCCCATTTTTACGGAAAATTGTATATTAAACTATAAATACAAAAATATTTCCATAAATTATTACGTACGTGAAAAAGGGTAACAATTTCTTTTTATTGGAAGTATTTTCCCTAATAAATAATAAATAGTGCATATTTCTAAGTGTTTTAAAAAAAATTCGTTGCAATCTGATTTTTAATATCAATTATTTCAACTACTGCCAATAATATAATAAATGTGCACTGTATAATCGTGGTTTTTTTTACCTTTTTAACACTCATATTAATTTTTTATGGAAATATTTCTGTATTTCACGAGATCTCGTATGCCAAAAATCGCGATTTTTCATACTTAAGAAAACTGTCCGGAGAGACCTTAAATCAAAAGAAATTTTAAGCTCCGCAGCTGTACTTCTCAAATAATGGTCATATTTTCCTTTGTATAACTTTGTGCTGCGATATAAAATAAACAATTTTTTTCAACTGGAACTTTTTACTTTTATGAAGTTTATTCTACAAAGTTACTCTTTTTGAATGCACAGAATAAGCCAAATTAAACCTAGAAATATGTTTAACCTTACCTTAGCCACCTTTCCACAACTGTTTTTAACATAATAAATTTTTTAACAATATGGTTTACTATTTTTTTTTTTAATTAAACTTACAAAAAAATTGAAATAAAATGTAGGGTAACTGACTTAATTTCGGCCACCTTTTTTTATTTTTGTGGATAAGTTTTTTCTGGTTTTTTTAATCGACCCCAAATTTGGTCTAAACATCAAACGACAACTATTTTTGTTATTCCAGTGCAAAATTTAAAAATTTCTGTTACACCTAAAGATGAGCGGAGGTTTAAAGTTCTTTTATAGTGGCCGAAATTTAGGCGCGAGCCATTAACTTCGGCCACCTAGAAAAAACTGGCTATAACTATTGCCAAACTGATCATAAAAATTTTTAAAGGTTGCAAATTTATTATTAAGTATTTATTTTTCTTGGTACATATAACTTAATTTTTCCTTTTTGCAAACTTTAATAGTTATATTAGCAAGACTTTAAATAATTATGTCAAAACCTTAAAAACAAGTTTTAATAACCTGTATTTTTGTTGAATTTTTATTTTTTGGCTTAAAAAATGTTAAAAAAAGTCAAAAGAGCGAAAAAAAATCTTTATAAATACGGTAGTACGATGGTATTTAAAAACAGCAAAAAACGGCAGGTTTTTCACCAAAATTTTAAGGCGGCCGAAATTAAGGGAATCTTAAAATGCGCAGTTAGTTAAACGCATTGCAAAATGATTTTGAAGAAAATATCAAAACATGAAAATTAACAACTTTGAGCCTTAAATAAAAGATATTTTAAGGTTATATCTTGCTTCGTTCTAAAGTTGATGCAGTTTAAAAACAAAGCAAAAATTAAGAAAATCACAAAAAATTCACTCTTTGTATGAAAATGTTGATAATTCAGAATAACAAAAATAAAAAACTTTTGCAAAAACACTTTATTCAACATTAATCTTTTGTGTTTTAAAAATAAGCCATTTAACACCCTCAACTGGTAGCCGAAATTAATGCCTGGCCGAAATTAAGTCAGATACTCTGGGGTGTTACTTTTTGATTATTCAAGAGATTAACACAAAATTAGGGCGGAGCTCCGGGATTTTAAAGATGAATCACTACTATCCGCGTACTGCACTATTTAATATTTAATAATAACATCAAGATTTGATCTCAGGGTTTTTAATACGCAAAAAACCCGCATTCTGTTACTACGCCACAGCATCAATCACATTATTTATTTAAAAACACATTATTTTACATCTAAAAATCATAGTGATAATTATAACCATAATAATAATAAGTAAAATTTCTGGAATATTTTCTTTTAAATCTTGTTAGTTATTTTTTAAATACGCCAGGTTTTCGTTTTACTACAAAGTTATATGTTTGATGATTTATAATTTTACTCTAACTGTTTTTAAACACGTTTTAAAACAAACACTCTGTGTACCCACAAAAATCTGAACAAATAAGTTAAAATTGTAAAAATTGACTTGCTTTAAACACCAAAGTAACTAAACCCAGTAGTCTACTTTTAGCAAAGTATATTTATTAACTCAAAAAGTATAAGAAATCGAAACAAAATTTTTTAGGCAAAATGATTCAGATAATCAAAAGTTACAATTTTTGTTAACAAATATTTTATATTTTTACAATTTTAGGAGTATTTTATTATTTAGCAAATATTACTTCGGACTTTTTACTTCAAAACCCTCTGCGGGCTTTAAAATAAGTAATTTCAAGCTTATACTAACAAATACGTTAAGTTATGAAAGTTTTGAAGAAAAAAATTAGTTTCCACACAAATTTTGACAAAATAATCTGGGGTTGCTCCGGAGCCCTCTTAGAGTTGGTTCAAAGGTCCGAAACTCAGAGCGCTAAGAACATCTATATAATTTTCTGTACGTTATATGTCTGACAGCTTTGTATTTCTACTTAAACCTGTTTTTTGATTATTACTTAAAGTAACAAGCTGCTTTAGCTGTGAAATAGACCCCAGAAAAAAGATTTAGGATAAAGAACGATATAGAAAAACGATTTAGCCGAGGAAACTCGGAGAAAAAAAAAGGAAGGAACTCGGAGGAATTTAATTTTTTTATGATAGGCTTGAAGTTCCCATTTCTTCCGGCTCCAAGTTCCCGAAAGTTTCTACGGCTCTAAGTTTTTTACTTGCGGCTCCATAGACTCGGACCCGTAAGAAAATTACAAGATTTGAGGTGCCTGGAATTTAAAATTTTAAAATGAAATCGTGACCTAAAACCGTTTTTTGATGTAATGAAAATCGAAATATAGACCCAAATGCCAAAATTGTAAAACAAAACCAATTCCCTATTTAGGGCTTTAAGTTTTCATTTTTGAATAAATTGAATGGCTCCAAGTTTTTCTTTTTATGGCCCTTTTTTAAGTTTATTACACAATTGTGAACATACTTTGATCGACAAAAAAATACAAAAAATAGCGATATTCAGTAGCTGCAAACGCACTTTCGAACACTTACTGTTTAGTGCAGGATTCAAAACTTTTGTAAACCACATAAAAAACTACATTGTAGGTTTATAAAAATATGTCACAATATTTTAAAAAAAACTTTCTTAATTGTGAGACTCTCTAAAAAGGTAAGGCTTTCCAAAAATTGTGATAAATCATTTTGTTTATTAAATTAAAAAATTAAACTAAAACACCATATCAAAAGACCGTTTTATAGGCAAATAAAATCTAGCTGACCGCGATATTTGCAGTATTGAATCGACTATTTAACAACAAAAACATTCAAAATTTTTCACTAAAGCGGATTAATAACAAAGATTAAAAACTGTATTTTAACAAGAATACATGAAAATTAATTAAATTAATGTATTCTTGATTTTAATAATTATTTATCAAATTAGTTAATTTAGAACCTACTCTCTGTTTTTTTTAGCGATACTGGAAAAAGTTGACGAAAAATTTTTTGTTTGCGGTCTTATAACTTTTGAACGCGCCGCGATCAATATGCAATTATCTCGCGTTAAGGTCCTTGTACTTTTGGCTACCTCCTAAAAAAAATTTTTTTAACAAATTTTGGAGGGTTAGCCCCAAAACCCCCGAAATTTACGGTCAACTTTTTTCGATCGAATTTCTAGCTTTTTACCATATGGGGCTTTACGTCTGAAAATTTGTTTGCAGATTGCCCATACTTTTCTGAGCTCAAAAATATATAATTTGTTAGGGGTAACCTACCTGGGTTGGGTACCCCGAGAGGTTAAAGGGGGTAAATTTCACGATTTTTGCTAAAAATTTTTGTATGGGGGACACCAAATGCATATTTTGGCATCATGCTCAAAAACTGTTAAAGCCACAGGCCTGAGACCGGGGGGATTTATGCGGAAATTTAAGTCCGACATTTTGTTGATAGTCTCAAAAAATCTTGATGCCCTAAGGCACTGCAATGGCTGACCTCTAAAAAAAACTTTTGACACAGCCCCTCTACATAGGCGAGTGATATATCATTTTAAAGCTCTCGACGTGCTGATTTTAAAAATACAAAAAAATTGCTCTAAATGGTCGGTAACCAAAATACAGACCCCTTTGTACCCCCAAAATTAGTATGGAGTGATTTTTTTTGTTTTTATTATTTATAAGCCGTGTTTATATTCGTTTGAAAGCTCTATGCGTGCTGATCTCAAAAATATTAATTTTAGACTAAAATTTTTTTATGGTTACCCGGTTACATACCCCTAAATACCCCCAATTTTGAAAAATGGTAATTTTGTCATTTTTTTATTTTAAGTGACATGTTTATACTCATATGAAAGCTCTCGACGCACTGGTTTAAAAAATATATGGTTTTTTTTTAAATTTTCTTCGGTGTTTACCCACTTTTGCACCCATCAATATACCCCCTAAAATTCTTAAGAGGTGATTTTATTATAATACCCTCATGTTTATACTCATATCAAAGCTCTCGACACGCTGATGTCAAAAAAATTATTTTAAACTCGATTTACCAAATTGTTACCATTTTTACCACCCATAATGTACCCCCAAAAATTTTTAGAGGGTCTTTTTATATATTTATTATAATACCCTCATGTTTATACTTATATCAAAGCTTTAGACACGCTTATCCCAAAAATTTAAATTTCAACTTGATTCATCCAATGGTTACCATTTTTACAACCCATAATGTACCCCCAAAAATTTTTAAGGGGTCTTTTTTATATATTTATCATAATACCCTCATGTTGATACTCATATCAAAGCTTTAGACACGCTTATCCCAAAAATATAAATTTCAACTCGATTCATCCAATGGTTACCATTTTTACAACCCATCATGTACCCCCAAAAATTTTAAAGGGGTCTTTTTTATATATTTATTATAATACCCTCATGTTTATACTCATATCAAAGCTTTAGACGTGCTTATCCCAAAAATATAAATTTCAACACGATTCATCCAATGGTTACCATTTTTACAACCCATAATGTACCCCCAAAAATTTTTAAGGGGTCTTTTTTATATATTTATTATAATACTCTCATGTTTATACTCATATCAAAGCTTTAGACACGCTTATCCCAAAAATATAAATTTCAACTCGATTCATCCAATGGTTACCATTTTTACAACCCATAATGCACCGGTACCCCCAAAACTTTTTAGGGGGTCTTTTTTATATATTTATTATAATACCCTCATGTTTATACTCATATCAAAGCTTTAGACACGCTTATCCCAAAAATATAAATTTCAACTCGATTCACCCAATGGTTACCATTTTTACAACTATTAATGTACCTACCCCCAAAAATTTTTAAAGGGTCTTTTTTATATATTTATTATAATACCCTCATGTTTATACTCATATCAAAGCTTTAGACACGCTTATCCCAGAAATATAAATTTCAACTCGATTCATCTGGTGGCTACCATTTTTACAACCCATAATGCACCCCCAAAAATTTTTAAGGGGTCTTTTTTATATATTTATTATAATACCCTCATGTTTATACTCAAATCAAAGCTTTAGACACGCTTATCCCAAAAATATAAATTTCAACTCGATTCATCTAATGGTTACCATTTTTACAACCCATAATGTACCCCCAAAAATTTTTAAGGGGTCTTTTTTATATAATTATTATAATACCCTCATGTTTATACTCATATGAAAGGTTTAGACACGCTTATCCCAAAAATATAAATTTCAACTCAATTCATCCAATGGTTACCATTTTTACAACCCATAATGTACTCCCAAAAATTTTAGGGGGTCTTTTTTATATATTTATTATAATACCCTCATGTTTATACTCATATCAAAGCTTTAGACACGCTTATCTAAAAATATAAATTTCAATTCGATTCACCCAATGGTTACCATTTTTACAACCTATAATGTACCCCCAAAAATTTTTAGGGGGTCTTTTTTATATATTTATTGTAATACCGTCTTGTTTGTACTCATATCAAAGCTTTAGACACGCTTATCCCAAAAATATAAATTTCAACTCGATTCACCCAATGGTTACCATTTTTACAACCCATAATGTTCCCCCAAAAATTTTAGGGTTTTTTTTATATATTTATTATAATACCCTCATGATAATTATTATAATTACCCTCATTATAATACCTGTTATATATTTATTATAATACCCTAAGCCTAAGCCGTGATAGCTGTCTGTCTTTCTGTCTGTCTGTCTGTCTGTCTGTCTGTCTGTCTGTCTGTCTGTCCGTCTGTCTGTCTGTCTGTCTGCCTGCCTGTCTGTCTGTCTGTCTGTCTGTCTGTCTGTCTGTCTGTCTGCCTGTCTGTCTCTCTGTCTGTCTGTCTGTCTGTCTGTCTGTCTTTTTTTCTGTTTGTCTGTCGTCTTTCTGTCTGTCTTTCTGTCTGTCTGTGTGTCTATGTGTAACCTAACTCCTCCCCAACCATCCAAGGGGTTAGTGTAAATAACGTAGCATTGTAAGACCAGGGGGTGGTAGAAGGATTCAAGTTTGTAAAAATTTTACATGAACATCTTTAGGCTGGAAAACGTATTGTCACCAAAGAGGGAATCCTTTGGATTTTGGAAGTTGAAAATTTTTTTGTTTTTGAATTGGCTTAACCCTATTGGTAAGAGTAATTAGTCAATAGAAAGGCAGAATATCACAATTTTTGAAAAAATGAACTTATACATCTCAATGCTGGACAAACGTTTTTCATAGGAACGACCTTCTTCCCTAACCAGAAAAAGGATTGAGCTAAATGAGATATCATTACAAAACCTACAGACCGGGGAATTTTTTAAGGTGTTGAAATTTCAGAAAAAAATTTGCATGGACATCTTTAGGCTAGACAAAGCATTTTCGCAAAAAGAGGGCCCTATTGATTTTGTAAGTTATAAAAATTTTTCTCTTTGAGCTGGCTCAAACCTATTGGTTAGAGTAATTAGTCAATGGAAAGCCGGAATAGTATGTTTTTTTTTGAAATATGAACATGGACATCTTTATACTGCACAACGCATTTTTACCAAAAGGGGGATAGAACCTTTTCTCCAGTCGCAGAACAAATCAAATTAGGTTAAATGAGGTATCATTGCAAAGCTTACAATTCGGGTAACGTCATAAAGGGTTAAATGCTTAGAAAAAAAACATGGAAATTTTTAATCTGGCAAAATATTTCCCCATAGAGGATTTTAAATTTTAAAATTTTTGTCTATTGCTAATTGTTGCCATTGCCATTGCTATTTATTACCAATAAATAATAGTCAATGGAAAGCAATCGTATTAATTTTTTTTTTTTGGAAAAATCTACATGAACATTTTTACGCTGAACAACGCATTTTTTTAAGATGGAATGGACCTTCCTCCTCAACTAAATAAGATATCATTGGAAAGCTTACAGAACAAAAACTAGAGTGTCGTAAAGGTAAGGGGTTAATAATTTAGAAAAGTAACATGGACATATTTAAACTGGACAACGCATTTTCAGCAAAAAGGGAATGAATCCTTCTACCGAACCACAGAAACAATTGGGTGAATAAAGTATCATAGCAAAGCTTACAAATTGGAGAATGTCACAAAGGGTTAAATGTTTAAAAAAATAACATGGAAATTTTTAATCTGGCAAAACATTTTCCCCATAGGGGATTTTAAAAGTTCAAAATTTTTGTCTATTGCTAATAGTTGCTATTGCCATTGCCATTTATTACTAATAAATAATAGTCAATGGAAAGCCAGCGTATTATTTTTTTTTTGAAAAAATCAACATGAACATTTTTATGCTGGACAACGCATTTTTTGAAAGATGGGATGGACCTTCCTCCCCAACTGCAAAAAGGATCGGGCTAAATGAGATATCATTTAAAAGCTTATAGTACAGAGCCTAGAGAATGTCGTAAGGGTAAGGGGGTTAATAATTTGGAAAAAAAGTAACATGAACATTTTTAAACTGGACAATGCATTTTCACCAAAAATGGTAAAAATTTCCTTGCTAGCCATGACGGATATCATTACAAAGCTCACAATTCAGCTTATCATAAAAGGGTTTAATTTCGAAAAAAAATAGCAAATCAATCTGAAAAATACAGTGATAATTATACAGTGACACAGGCTACCTGTATTAAAAAATTTGTTTATAAAAATATTCCAAAAACAAAAGTTTATGAGTTTAATATAATTTAATATTGATCATTGACCAAAAAAAGTAGGTGAAAATTTATCGACTTCAAATGTGAAATTTTTTTTATTTTTTACTCTTGTAGTTAGGAAATTAATGTGAACACAAATTTAAGAAATATGCATTTTTTATAAAAAAAATTCAACGTTCAAAAAAATACCAACAGAAGTGTTATATGTAGATTATCCACTATTTCTTTGTTGCGTGTGTTTGTGCCGCGGGGATGTGACTTCTTATAAGTATGGACTATAAACTAAATTTCAATAGCTTGCTTGCACGGCTGAAATAACCGTTTTTAAAAAAATACAAACTCTTGATAAAACTAACTAAGAAAATTTTAATATGAAACGTTAAATGCAACAGGACCTGCAGTTTGATGCAATAAATTCTATTTACCACAATAAATCTATTCCAAGAAAATAAAAAAATAATTATTTTGAAGTTTGATATTACTTAATCATTTGTGATTTTAATCTCTTCAAAAGCTGTAAACTTGATTGAATAAAAAGAACACAAACTAAATTATTTGTTATATTATTTAAATGTATTGTATTGCGTAAATCATAAATATATAGAAACAACCCCTCAAACACGTTTAGAAAAACAATAAAATCTGTCAAGAGCTCGTTTTTCTAAATAAAATAAAAGATAAATCTTTGATTTTTCAAACTTTTTACATTTAGCGTTTTACGTTCTATTTTTCTCAAGTGTTTTTAATGAGATTTAGTATTTTTATACTCAGTGTTAGCCGTACACAGGCGAAAATTGTTAAAATTCAGCTCCTGTTCATAGTTGAGAAAAGTCACATCCCCGCGCAGAAACCACACACTATAAAAAAATAGTCGATACAGTTAAGAACTTAGACTTGCTTTCATAAGTTTAAAATATACATATATATTGCAAAAACAAAACAGATTTATTAGATGTGTTATAGAATTATGGATAATTCAATCTTCAAATGTATCAGTTTTTTACATTCAACTCACAATCCTACTTATTGTCACTCTAAAACTTTGTATAGAAAGACAAGTACGACCAAATAAAAAGAAGTACTTTTTTACTTATAATGAAAGAGGAACAAAATTTTACACTTA
>JASAMX010031579.1:32500-121790 GCA_030248175.1 Microlaimidae sp. YZB2_3
CTGGAATGCAACATAAAATTTTATCGATTTAGTTAAAAAATTGCAACAATAAAACAAAGCCAATTTTTCTTTTTTAATGGGAGGCAACTGTTTGCGAACACACTTTGCAGTACTTTTGGAAACAACACATTATTATGTTCCGTAACATAATAATATTTATTTAATAATAATAATAATATTCAACACATATTTATGTTCCGTAAAAACTTTGGTTTTTGTTATTAACAAGTTTCAGAGATTAGATTTTAATACATATGAAAAGATAAATATAACCAAATTATTGTTGTTAGGTTATATGGAAAACCACGCTAGATTAACAATGTTTTTCTTTAAAAAATCAAACAGGTAAGTAAGAGCACAAAAGTTTTTCATTTAAAAATTTGTTGGAAATACCTCTAAAAAATTATATTTTTTACTGTTTTTTATTTCACTGTTAATTATAAAAATTTGTTGGAAATACCTCTAAAAAATTATATTTTTTACTGTTTTTTATTTCACTGTTAATTATAAACTTATTAAAAACTTTCAACAAACTTTAACGATATAATGTTAAAAAGTTTCAAATATTTATAAGATTTATTATCATTATTATTATTTAAATTCGCTAAACGAACTGTTTTCTTGCTTAACACTAAGTTTATGTAATCTCAAATTTTCAAAAACGTTTTTTTTTTACCTTTAGGTGCCAATATTCTAGCGTTAAAACACACGAGTCATCGTGGAAAAGCATTTGAACATACATTCATTCCACACGGAACATTTTCTTTGAAATCCTTTCACATACGAAAAAACCTCTTTTTCTCGCTGAATATTATGGATTGATAAAAGTTTTTTACATTAGTTTCAAACAAAATTTGATAATTTCAAAAGATTAGGGCAACAGTATTTATATTAGGAGTATTTAAACTTAAAGTAACATTATGCATGCTTTACAATCGCCTGACAAACTAAATTAAATTAAAAAATACGGTTTGTAATAAATAAAACAATGATTTTACTATTATTTATATATTAGCATGATTCATAAATATCTTAAAATAACGTAAAACAAGCAAAAAAACTTTGCATGGACTTTTCAATCCTCAACTAAATTTGGTTCACCTTTTGTGTACGCATTTATAATTCAATAGGTTTATTGCAAGTTGTCAGTGTAGTGTATATGAACAAAATGCACTATCACAAATACTATTTAAATTTAAATTTTGCAAATAATATTTAAATTTCGCATTTGAAGCGTTTACGGTAACAGTGACCCAAATTTTGAAAAGGAAATTTAGACCATAGCATTACATATAAATGTACAGTTTTCTAATACAATCAAATAAAAACTAAACACTATACTAATATTCTAATATTTTTTAAAAACTTAAAAATATCGTTAATTAATAAATCACAGATTTTTTAAAAAATTTGTAGTTTTAAAAACATTATATGTTATTGTATGAAAATTCCAATGCTTATTTTTTTTAAATCATTTTTTTTTCTTTGAACAAATCGGACTTGTTACACAATTGATGACGCATGTCAGAGTCAATATATTATTGCAAAAAAATTTATTAAACTTATTAATCTTTGACAATAATTTTTTCAGCCCTCGTATTCGCACAGAGAACCCGATCTTTATTGCTAATTGCCTGAAATCAAAGGAACAAAAATGTATTTAAGCATTTTGTAATTGTATTCCTGGAAAAAAATATCTTAAACCTTGCTTGTTCGAGTTTTTTCGCAGTGTTACATGAATACAGTTAGATACAGTTTATTTTAAATCTGTTTGTTTATTTGTAACTAAGTTTCCTCGCATCTACCACTCAGGACGTAGAAATGCGCAAAATTATTCAATTCTTTTTGTTAAAAAAAAAAATGACAGACGCGCGAAAATCACAGCTGTGGATAAACAAACCGACCTTCAGTGGACCGGACCCAGGTGTAGCCGGCATTCCATCTTTAAGTCCAAATGGCATGGGCTTTTATTTCTTGAAACTTAGTCGTCAATTGAATTTTTAGACCGTAGTTTTTCTCACAAATTTTAGTTTCTTGTGTACAGAAAAAGAGTAAAAAAGATCAGTAAAAAGATAACTGGTCACTGAATTGCAATAGAGAATAATTTTACTCGAAAACGCCACTCGTCACACCGCTGCACTATTGAATGCAGTATTGCTGAAATATTGCATGCAGTCCTGTTGCATTCAAATGCGCAGTAATGCAGCGAATTTTTGTGCAATAATGCTGCAGTACTGAACAAGGTATTGCTGCAATATTGCATGCAGTCCTGCTGGTTCATACATGCAGTAAAACTGCGGTATTTTATATTTTATGCATTTTATATTTTATCTGTATTTTATGCAGTACTGCATGTAGAATGTTTGCAGAATAGCATGCAATACCATTCCAGTATTTTATGCTGCAGTATTGAATGCAGTACAGTTCTAACGTGGAACGTCCCTTCCACTTGTGACGGACGACCCATAACTGGAGGCGAGATAAGATGACAATTTTTTTGGAGACAGAGAAAACTGTAGTATGCAACGCTGCGAGTAAAACATAAATAAAAAAGGAATAAACAAAATATAGAATAAATACCAACCTGCAGTAGCTTGTTTTTATGTTTTGTAATAAGGACAATAAGTACTTGATTTATTAAAGTTAAAAAATTTAAAGAGTAGATAGAATAGAATATCTTTATTAAATGGAACAAAAAAGTTTTTTCGAATAAATCCACTTATTTTTTTGCAAAAATTTTTTCATGTAGATTATTTAGTGATCCGTTAAAATTTAATTTGCCAATATAAATAATCGTGCTGAAATAAATTAAAGCCTATACATCACATTGAACATGGGTTTTACAATTCATCATAATCTGCTAACAATTTATAAATTTTTACATAGCATTATATCAATGGTAGAAGACTGTATAAACAGTTTGCGCGAAGTCTTACCCCATCATATTTTTGGGCATATTTGCATGTGCAAATTCCTATCATAAGACTTGTTATAAAGATCAAAACGGCAGTTTAAATTGTACCCCAAAGGTCTTGAGAGGAATAAGTACACAACGATAGCATTAAACAACGAGGTTAAACAAAAACTATTCCATGAATTCAGTGGAACATATTCAAAAAACCACTCTGTCCTAACTTTTTGTTTCACATTTGTTTTTATTAACCAACATCATATGAATTATTCCCGATACCTTACAGTAAAATTTTATTGCCGTTAATTTGCTTAATAGTACAGAAATTGGTAAACTTAGCTGCTTTTAACTTGTATTCGGCAAGCATTTTGCCAAAAAGTCCAACGTAATAACCGAGTCGGATAAAAATGAAAACAATTTGTTTATGCAATAAATCGCACCATAACCACCGCAAAACTTTAATTTAATTAAATTTTAATTAAGTTAAACTTGAAATAAATAACAATTTTGTGACTTGAAAAAGGCATAAATGCAAAATGTCCCAAGTGTTCAGTGCCATGCAACCAGTGAAATAAAGCTCCACCATACATTTATTATTATGGTTTTATTTATTTACATTTTACACCATAATAATTTGTTATCGTAAAAAGCTTTTTTTAATAATTATATAATAAAAAATTAAAGTGTTATTATTATTTTTTATTTAATGTTTCTCAAAAGCCTAGAAACTTTTTAAAAGAAACTTGGCTTTAAAATATTTTTGTTAACGTTTTCATACACTTTCCGTCTTTTATTTAGAATAATTTAATTTTTTTGGAATTGTGCGATATTATGCGTCGGAAATTTAGGTAGTAATAAAAGGAAGTTTAATTTGACATTTATGACTGTCTAAAACTGCTAAATAATAAATGCCCTCAGTACAAACTCTCCAAAGGAAGGTACGTACATAATACTCAATTGACAAAAGTATGTATAAATAATCACAATAAAACCTGCTACATAGAATGACACTTTGTACACAAATAAATGCAACGATCTCTGATTACTGATATTGTTGACTAGCGGTAAAAAAACAAACAAAAACATTATTGTTAACAAAGTGCGGCGAATAAACTATAAAAATTTATTGGTACAAAATTGGTGCTCTTTGTTTGTAGCCTATAGCTGAAATACACCTAGATTTCTCAATTATTAATTAAAAATTAGCTGCCATTAAATAAATCATAAGAAATGAGAAAAAAAATTAATAACACCAAGCAGCCTCGAAACCAGTGTATATGTAGTACAAAAAATACTATGTCAAATAATAACTAAATAAATACCAAATACCAATGGTTGTAAAGTAAAACGCATGCAAAAAAGCTTCCGCATCATGATTTATTGGAGTTTTGTCATTGGTTGACATCTTGACAGAGTATTTTTTGTAAAATACTACAAACACCGTAACCACATATATATTTTTTAATAGTCCATTTATTAATTAATAGTAACTAAAATATTAGCAATATGTAAAAACATTATTAGCAAAAAAAAACTATATTAGCGTTTGTGTGAAATTATTATTTAAAAAACAAAAAAAACAAAAAAATTTTCAAAACTTAAAACCACTACTGTCCTTCAGTCTCTATTTCATTAACCAAGGAACCTTTTTTAATTAATTTTAAAACCGACCTTAATAAACAAATAACACCTGAAACCGGTGAGAAATTAATTTAAAAACTTGATGGTTTTATTCCAGTAGCAATTGTTAATTTCTAGTGCGGAAAATTTTCTGGAAATTTAACTCGGTTACCGGGAAAAATAGTTCCCTAATAACTAATTTGTTTCAGGCAAAATAATTTTTAATAACTTTTAGTAAATGTAAAAATATTTTAATTTTCAGCAAAAAAAATTGATCGGTAAGTATATTTTTTTGTAACTGTTTTTTAACCAATCAGCAGTTTTTAAATTATTCCGTAGACTTTAAACGCATAAGCCGAACGAAATTAAGTTCTTTATCTAAAATTTGCTCGTAGCGTATAAATAATGTATTAGAACAAAACTTAAAATCTATAGCACAAACGGAATAAGTTTAACCACATAATTTACCATTTTGCCTTGTTTTGGCAAATCACATTGAATTTTTCGAGTAAAAGCGCTGTTTGGTCTAAAGAACTGTTAGGCCTTGCTTACGGAAGTGACAAGTGATGAGCGACAAGTGACAGCGCAATAACACCGCAGCGACAAACACAATGTAACAGTGTAAACGCGCGCGAAACGCCTTGTCATTTATCACTTGCCACTTATCACCTCGGTGTGAAACCACGATTAGTCATTTATTCCGTTGATTTTTATAATAAAACGTTTATAACTGAATGTCGATTATCTTGGGCAAAAAAAATGGCCACGCACAATATTTACAAACAAACCTTAGTTTGTACTGTGTCTACAGCCACGGCGCTATAGAACTTAACCTACAGCTAAGAGCAAATCAAAGATAAAAACAATATGGCGGCTGCTAGGCGTGGTGCCGATGCGTGGTTAGGACTTCGTCACTAGCTTTGTGGCACGCTTGTTAGCTATAGCAACCCGGTCCTTGTTTAATTCAGCCTAAAACATAAACATTATAAATACATGGACGCAAAAATATATCCTATAATAACTACATTAAACGCCAAAGCTTTAATAACTTTTTTGAATTTGTGCCAGAAAAATCCAGAGGACAAAAACTATCTGACTTAAAATTGTGTTATGTTTTAATAGGACTATAGTTTTTTTATAATTACAAGTACGTAATTTTTTTAACATAAGCCCGGAAAATACTTCGTCCAAAGTATTCAAACTTCAAACACCAAAATTTCGATTTTGGGTAATTTATGAGCGGTTCTTTTTACTTTTTATACTTTTTTAGGTGTAAATCGCAAAAACATCATATAAATTTAAAGAAAAAAAAACGCTTTTTCAATCAGCAAAAATCAAGTTGTGGTTTTTTGACACTTTGAAAAAAAAAGATAAAATAGGCTTTAAACGTACGTGACAACTTTTTTTCAAAATTTCAAATCTCAGAATTTTCAAATTCTCAAGATGTATTTTATTAATACTACACTATTGTTCAGCTACATTGGGGGACAATCTTACTTTTTTTTGTTTCTTCCGATCACTTTTTTCAAAATAGAAAGTTGTTATAATAAAAAGCAATGGAAAGGCTTTCCAAAAAAATTAGAACCACAGATAAATAATTTGATTTCAAGCTGATAATTAGTAAAAAAAAAAATAGAAAAAACGATACAAAGATGAAAAAGTTTTTGATCGGTTCTCACAGGAACAAACAACAACAACTGGTGCTTTCATAACTTAGAAAACTGTGCTTACGGGGTTGACACGTTTTTACAAAAGACCGCACACTGTTGTTAATGATGTTAAAATATATCAAAAATAGAAAAGGCTCTAAAACAAATAACCCGACGCAATAGCCTTTTCAATTTGTTTGAACTCATATTGATAATAATGATATATTTCAAATTGCTTCCTTTATGAATAATAACGACGCAAATTCGAATGTACAGAGAGGTTTCATGGGGGATTTAACATGTACAAGTAGGCGGGATAAAAACGGTCACCAAAAACATTCAAAAATTTTTTACGAGAAACTATTTTTTAACAAAAAACATAAAAACACATATAATGGTAATTTATAATACAAAAATTGAATGCACCATAGAATAAACTAAATGAATAATACTTTATAAATTCATTAACAAAACTTGCATTTCCTCCCAATTTAACTCCCACATCTTATCGTTAAAGTGTAACGTTTTTAACAATAAAGTTTAAGAGACAAATTAGGAGAAGATGTTTGTTTTAATATTAGGTTCATTTATTATTCAGCGTATTTTATGGTGCATTAAATTTTTGTGTTATAGTTTACCCTTTAACATTTGTTTTAAAATTGTTTCTCGTAAAAAAATTATGGCTCATTTTTGATGTGCCATTTTATTTCGCCTAGTTTTTACTAATATCACTATGCAGAATCTTT
The DNA here is from genome assembly GCA_030248175.1 of Microlaimidae sp. YZB2_3. Classification (NCBI taxonomy): domain Eukaryota; kingdom Metazoa; phylum Nematoda; class Chromadorea; order Desmodorida; family Microlaimidae; species Microlaimidae sp. YZB2_3. The sequence continues at coordinate 39,427 of JASAMX010031579.1, forward strand.
TTCGAGACCTTTCTACTTTCAATTTTCTGTCGTAATTCTTCATAAATATTGAGCAAAATAAAACTTTTTTATTGTTTTTTTTTATATTTAAACAAGTTATTTTTTATTTTAGTATATAAAAATTGAAATCGAAAATACTTTTAAATCTTTTATAAAAACAGACTGGAATTCATTTATACGGGCAAAAACTACATTTACAAACAATCATGCCGTTTAATAAGTTAGTGAATTGCATAAACGCACATTTAAATTTTATTATCTTAAAAAAGCGTGCATACAAGTCAAACAAATTACTACAAATATCATTCAAAGTTGTTTGTTTTTCAATATTTCAATAAATTTCCCTTTTTGAGCTTTTAAAAAAATCGATTAAAAACTTTTAGATAAATTTCAGGCAAATGTTTAGATAAAAAATAATATTTATGTTCACAGTATTCGTCACTAATATGTATAAAAACACCATAATCTTCAGCCAAACGAATAAATTTTTTCTTGTCGTCTAACTAATGCGCTATGTAACTTTTCCTTTTGATTTTTTTGAGTTTTGAAGATAAATAATGTTCAAATTAAAATTACCTTGTATCAACGACAGTTATTTAATAAGATCATATAAAAAATAAATGTATTAACAAAAAAATGTTGTACATTGAATCTGCTGCAAATTTTTTTGTAGGGCAATTTACCGTCGTGATACCTTTAAGCTTGCGTAAGGTCAATAAGGGTTGTAAAATAATTTCTTTTTTAAATCGGTGCTAATTTTTAAAATAGCACTCTTGAAATTCTTCTTCTGATTTGTATTATTTAAATCTAAGGTAGTAGTATGACACTGCGTTTGAGACTTGTCGTACCCAGTTGTTAAAAAGTCGATATAAACATATAGTTAAGTTGAAAGTACAGTATGTATATTATATACATGTATACAAGGATAACGATAAACATTAGGGTAAGTAAGACAAAATCACAAGTGCTTAAAACCTTCTCTTGTAATGAACTCTCAACTAATGTCCGAAACAAGTTTACAAGTGGTAAAATTATTCAATTTTTGTTAAATTCTTTGTGACTATTTAAGTTCCTGTTAAAAGAGAAAGGTTTATAAATTCAACCAAAACCACTCCTTAATATTCTCATCATTCATTAAATCTTTTATTGCGAACGATTCTCTCAACGATCTGGAAAGAGCAAATTAATCTTCATAATTGAAGGTCACAAGATTTTGCAATGACTATCAGCAAATAAAAATTTACGAATCAATATTAACGTTTTATCTATATATGCAACCATTTACAGTAATATTTAACATCATGACATAATTTGTGTCCAACGCAAAAACGTACATAAAATCAACAAATTTAAACGAGAATTAAAACACCATTTTAAAGGCTGGTTCATACTTATGTAAAAACTTCCTTTGGACAAAGTCCATAGAACGTTTTTACATACGCTTATACGCTGTGTTTGTCCTTTAGGCTTTGTTCAAAGGACGTTTTTACATAAGTATGAACCAGCCTTAAATCTTGGCGTGGCAATAAATCTTTTTAAAGACAGACAAAAACAAAAGCAAATCAGTTAAATTTGGCGTGTCTGTAAGTAAGAATGTAGGCGTGAAAATTTTAGGGTACGCAGACTTAAGAAACAAGCTGTCTCCCTATACATATAGTATACCCTATTTTATATTCTTTTACTTATTACTCGAGAAAGAGCGTTTTAAACTTATAGATGGGAAACTGCGGAAAACCTAGGTGGTAAACCAAAAACATATAACATAAAAATTAAAAGAAAATTTGTGATATGAGCTATATACACTATTTTTGAATAAACATCTTTTACTGTACGAGAGAGTGTACAAAAAGAAAATGATAAAATTTAGAAAAATCGTAGTTTTCTTAGTTTCTTTAGTTTAAACTTAAACTTAATTAAAATTGCTACACGATGATATGTTTCATTAGGTTGAAGTGCTTTAATATATCAGTTTGTGCTTAAAAAATTTCGGTTTTTTTTTGACTTAACATCACATTAGTTAGATATCATTGCTAAAATAGTATTTTCGTAAACAATGATTTCGAATTAGCAAAAATAAAGTTGATATTTGTGCTTTGAAACTAATTTTAAAAATAGGTTTTTTATGTTCTAGTTGTAAAACTATTCAAAATTTAAAAATTAATTTTAAAAAATCCATTCCAAACTTTTAAATAAAACCATTGTTTGTAATTTAAACATTAAAAAGTGGAAACCAAGCGCGACAACAGCGCCGCACCTACGAAACGGCAAAAAACTAAAAATCCCTAAAAAACGCTTTTGTTTTTGTAATATTTAGAAGTATTTATAAAATTTTGAAGGGAAGGGTTCAATATTTTGAACCAATAAATATTTAACATATATGAAACCGTAAAATGTACTGGTCGCTCGTTGTTTCTCAATTTTTTTCCTGCATATGATTGGAGCTAGTTGTCATTGTACCCTCTTCCTACACTAAAAAACCTTTATTCAGAAGTAGTTTATTGCTCAGACAGATCTAGCGCCCTAGACGGGCGCGAACTAATTAGGGCGCATTCTAGTAAGGGAACTCAGATGTTCCCGTTGGGGCCTTTTTTCTGAAAGGGTGGTCTCACTTAGGGTATGTAATGGCCCTAATTAAGGCCCTTAAAACAAAAGTAGATCCTTAAAAAAACTATTTCTTTATCGTCGTTACTTTAGCACAAAGAGTCACAATCATTACAAAATTATTATGACTGTGACTCATATTGTTTAAACTGTTTGTGTGTTAAAGGATAAAAAAGTCACAGTTACAAGTATTTTATGGCTCTGCTGACTCATTGTGTCAGAGTAACCACGTTTAATTTTTTTTTTTAATCGTGATTATTTGAATTTTAATTAAACAAAAACGTGAATCTTGTGAATAAAACTAAGAGGCTTTTATTTATTTATTTTACAAAACAAATACTTTATGAAATAATCGTAAATGTAGTGATTTTTTTCTCAGGATGCTAACTAAGGCCCACTCTAATTACAGCGATTTTAAGCTTTAATTAGCATCGCAATTTTAGAAAGAACACCCTAATTAGAACATCTGAGTTTCTTAGTTAAAGCGCGCTCTAGTTGGGGCAGTAAATTTGTCTCAACAATTTTTTTAAAATTTTTATCTTATTTATATTTTTGACCGCTCTGCTTTATACGAATTTTGCGTTCAATAAGTAGTTTCAGCTTGCTTTCTATGACGCCACAAAAATCAGAAGAATTTTCGCTTTTTACTATTGCTTTAAAAGAGCAATAGTAATAAACGAAAATATTCTTTGGCACAATTTCTTGTACGTGTCTTTTTGCAGCGCGTCTTATCGTGATACTCGCAGAAATTAGAAAACGTTGGCAAATTATGCAAAATTTCGCAGTTTGGTAGTAAATTTCATAAAATTAAACACACAATTGAAGCATATCGATTTTGGCCAGGAGCGTTGTTAAATGTTCGCCAACTATAATTTCCACGAAAATGATGTATACACTGAAAAAAATTGGAGTAAAGGAGCGGTTTTGGTTCTACAGTGCTGGTCTCGCTACAAAAGAAAGAAAATACCATAACCAAATGCAAATTCCGTGTGGTAAGAGTATTATTTAGACAAGCAGCGGGTGCGAAGACTCGCGGTGTTAAGCTTTATTAACGAGGACGGTAGCGCGCTTGTTAGCCGCGGCGACCCTGTCTTTGTTCATCTCCGTCTATAAAAAGTATTAAAAAACATTGAAAAAGTACAATTTTAAGGTTTTAAAATTAAAAAAACACATAATTTTACACTATCACATTGTTTTAGCCGGCGATTAAGCCCGGTTTAACATTAAAACGGATAATTTCAATGTCAAAATAGTTTGAAATTACAAGTACGAAACATCATTACAAGATTAAAAAACGTTTGCTAACACTATTAAAAAATAATGAAGAAAGTTTAAATTCAGAAAAGTTTACATCATCACCAAAAGTATCTTACTCACAAATAAATTTTATGAAAGCATATCAAAAAAGACAAAGTTATAAAAATCGAGCGTCAACACTTGGAAAGGATAAAAAGTTTAAACATTGCAAAAATGTTTACGTATATTTGCACCACTATAAAAAGTTTAAATGCAAGTTCCAAGATTCTATTTCAACTTTTACCAATATCAACAAAATGGGACTATGTAAGGTTTATTTTTTAAATAAAAAAAACACACATATGTTTTAGACTTTATTTTTCCTAATTAAAAAACAACTAAAAAAATTAAATGTTAAAAAGATGGAAATCTAAGTTTTAAAATATTTATTAAAATTGTTTTTTAATTAAAATATTTTTGTAAGATTAAAAATTAAAAATTCGTTAAAAACACACTATTTAAAAAATTAAAATACTATTAATTTTTAGAAATTTTAATTTTTGGGAAAAATGGCCTTATTCATTAATCGTAATGATTTGATCTATAAACCAACTTTGAAAAATAATTTATCCTGAATTCTCGTATTTTATTTTTGTTTCTATTTTAGTAGACGATAGTTTCTTTATTACTAAACTTTTACCTTAAAAATTTTGTTTTCCGCCTAAGAATAATAATCGTTTAAACTAAAGTTTTTTTTATTTTAATGTGTATTTTTTTAAAATTTAGCAATCAAATAATACTTGTGTATTTTAATGTATTTTACTATATCGATGTTAAATTTTGCAATTAAAAATACATAAGAAATGTTTTTAAATTGTAAAGTAAGTATCCTTTCTTTATTTTAACGCCGAAATATTTTTTAAATTTTAAACTACAAATGTATAAATTAAAAACCCCACTTTTAAAAAGTTTATTTATCGTGTAGCACATAAGTTATTGTATAGAACTTTTCAATTATGTTTTTAAATGAGTTTATTTATATGGCGTTGATATAATCACAGTTTTTATTTTGTGCCAATTTAAAAACTCATAGAGCTGAAACCCGCATAATTTTTGACTTAACAAGTTATGCAAATAGACAAGATTATATAAACATTAAATATTTAAAGAAATAAAAATAGGAGCGAAAAAAGTTAAAACTTTTAGTATTTTTAGCGAGCAGTTAAGCACAAAACAAATTATTATTTACAACTTCACAATAATAAGCAATAACAAGGAAATGTTTTGTGTTTTGTTTTATTTAAATAGCAGCATGCAAAAACTATAAGGGATTTTGTTGACAGTCTGAAGTTTCAGAAAAATCATATTTTAATGTAATAAAGGTGTTTGATTTGTGTGTTAAAACAAACACATTATAAGACAAAAATAGTCACAGACGCGTTTTTTTTTTTGTTTTTTCCCTAAACTTTAATTCTTCATAACGTGCTTCACTCCCTATTAAGATTTTATTATAAACAATGCTCACTATAAATCCACTAAATCCTCTAAATATATTATCCATTTTAGTTTACACTTGAGTAATAAATCTTTAATATTTTTCTTTATCCACAGTTATTAAAAATTCTTTAAAAAATATTTCTAATATTTTAAGAATAAACTATACTTTTGATTTGCGAATTTTTGATAAGTTCATCCACAATTAAAATCTATTTAGAACAGTGCCTTTTTAGTGGCCACTTTTTTGTTTGTTTGCTTATTCGTTTAACTGTTCCATTATTCTACAAAACTGAGACTGTAAAACAGCAAGAGTTTAAATTGTATAATTAAAAATGCGTAATGCAAAAACGCAAGTTAAACTCCTACTCATTCTTAACTCCTTGACTGAACGGATCTTATGTGTAGTTTTTACGAAGAAAGATAGGGTATAGGGTATTGTATTATTATAATTATGCAATAAACCAATCTGCTTGTTTTTTTTACTATATTTAAGTTAGAAAAAACTTACAGCATTCTTTTTGTATGCTTTATGTGTTTTTGTTGTTTTTTGTGTGTAACTTTTATTTTTTGGGGTGCGCTTCACTTTTCTTCGACCGATTTGGATCCTAATGTTATTTTGTGCACGTCTTAACCAGCCAGCTATTTTTAAAAGGTTTTTTTATAAATTTTTTTAAAACCGAAGTATTTTTTAGTATATAAGTATTTCTGTTCATTAGTCATAGTTATTTTAGCAGTTTATTGTTTTGATACTCAAAAAGCAAAAATATAACTAGAAATTAACGAAAAATGAAACGTTTCGTAAACATTTTAAAGCTTTAATAAATAAATTTTACAGCAAACATTTTCGTATATTGCAAGATAATAAAACGTTTTTTGTTTTTATTGTTGCAAAGGTTTCTAGATTTTCTTATGCTTTATAGCATTATACCGAAACAAACATACATTTTATTTACAATAGTTTATGCAAAAACCTGCAAATGCATGCGCACTTTCAGTATGATATTTATAATTCAACTAGGTAATTTGCATACTAAATAGATGTGCAGGCATTTCGGTTTTTTTGCATAGTGACCCATTGAATAAATTACGATATTGTATGGATATTAAGTTCACATTTCAGTCTACCTAGTATGAATTTTTGATTCGCAGGTTTGGTTTGGGTTTTTTACAGTTTTTTTTTGGTTTTTAGAATTCTTTTTCAGGTCTATTAATGATTTTTATTTTTTACACTACACATTGTTTTTTTAGGTTGAGAGTTTAAGGTTAGGCTTATTTCTGCTGATTTATAATTGTCTTTCTTTTATCCATTGTGCAGTAAAAAGAAAATCTTCTTTAAAAAATTATGCATTTAAAATAAATACTTGGAACAAAATGGCAGAAAAATAAGCCCCAATTTGGTTCTATGTTGTTTTATGTTTTAAAACTTAATATAATTTTTTTTGTGCGTGCTATAAACAAAAGAAAAATAATATTTTCTAAAGCATATACAACAAATATTATAAAAGTGTAAAAATAAATGGTGCAATTAACAACAAACTTATTATTATATTAAAACGTACACGGTGTCTATCAAACAATAAAACTACAAAAATAAATAAACATAAATAAATATATTAAGATAACAAAAAAGCAAAAGTGTAAAATAAACATAATATCCATGAGCTTGATTTCAGCGGCCGATCTACCAAAAAGTGTGCTAACTATAAATAGGTACCACTATTTTTTATGGGAATTACTTCAACTCAATGTTAAAAACTGTTAACATAAGATATTTCTAAATTTTTTATGACAGTTGTCTTGGATTTTAAAATATATTAACCCCTGATCGCTTTTTCTCCGGTTACCGGTGAAATCTTTGTCCCACGGATGTGGTGTTTTTTTCCGACCGCGGTGAAATCTCCATGCGGTCATACCATGGTGGAACTGAAAAGAATAATACTTATTCCAGCGCACGCAGCGCACAAGCACACATTTTCTTCTGCACGACAGATTCAATAAAACGGCCAGTGAGCTAGCATATTTAAAATGATAAAAGCTGGGTCGCATTTGAATACGGTAGCAATGATTCGAATTCTAACCACGCAAACACTGTCAAGTACCACCTAGATACCTATTACAGATTTTAAAACGGATTTTTTAATGTTTCGCGTAAGTAAATTTGCATACAATGTGATTTAATTTGTATAAACATGGTTGGTACGCAGCTGATTGGTGGTTCTGTATCATTTTTACACGTTTCCCCAGCCAAAAAACTAAGGTGCTTCGACAGTTGCGAACACACTTTCTAATCAAACAGTATGCAAATTATTTCCTACGCGGGCTACATTCATTTACACCTGGCTGACCGCGCAGTGTTAAATCGACGACTTAATAACAAAGCAACTTAAAAGTTTGCGCAAAAATATTAAAGATTAAAAATAGCCCATTTTAACAATTATTTATCAATAAAATTAATTTCGAACAAAAATCTAAATTTTTTAACTGCTAAACTTCGCTGATTTTTGTATATTTTGTAAAATGCTGGATTAAAAAAATATTCGCTTCAATTTGATTATTTATTCAAAACCTCGTGACCAGAGAATTTTAATTGGTCTTCTCATATCCCCAAATAATTTTGCGAAGTCAGCCAAGTGTAATTCAACTATATAAAGGCAGTATGATAATCCCCGTACTAAAATATCATTAAATTGTTTCTACTTATAAAATAACGATTAAACAAAAGTTTATTTTTTGTATGTTAAATTATTACGCAATTATTTCGCTGAATTTCAAGCTATTCACAAAACACAGTACGATAAAAAAATTATAATTTCCATATTACTTTTATTAAATGCAAATTAATTTAAGAAGCCTTTTTTGTATTAAGCAAAAAGTTCGATTGAAAACTCTTTATTAAAAACTATTTTTACTTAAACACTAATAATTAAAAAAATAATTGATATATTATTGGTTTATTTGGAATTGAAATGTAGCGACTAAAGGTAAACCCAACGTGGCTGCAACAGTTGCTCGTTGGATTAAAAATTGCTCCCTGTAACCACTCAAATCACGAGAATCTGACGTCACATTATCAAAAAATACTCGGTATTAAATCGAATCTAATTGGCTGATAAAGTGACGTCAAATTCTTGTGATATAAATGGTTACTTAATGGGGGACATTTTTTAATCAAACGAACAACTGTTGCAGCCACGTTGGGTTTACCTTTGATTTTTTCAGTGTAGGTTAAAAAAGTAAGTTTTTTTAAAGACTAAAACAAAAAGTATAGTTTTTTACTATACTGTATAAAAATCGATTTTTTTTAATTTTTAACTATCAAAGAAACAAAATTAAGATTATACTCAAATCAAGATCGTCGTCGTCCAAATGTTTACTTGCACACTAAAAAAAAGTCTCGAAAAGATTTCTTTAATTTGCGTTAGTTTAGTTTTTCTTAGTTTGGGGATTTTTTTATTAGTCGCGACAACTAAAGCCGAATTGTTTTCATTAATTCTTTACGAAAGTGGGGTATAAATAAGATTTCGCGTGATTTAACCACCAAATTTTGCAAATTCTTAAAAAGTAAAATCGAAGAACGATAGAAAGACAGTTGAAACAGTATCCTTTGATCATTTCCTAGTGATAAAGTATCAAAAGCCAATAAATTTTGCATGTAAACACTATCTGTCAGCAGTTTTTTAGCTTGTTAGCAGCTTTTTGGCTCTCGTGTTAGCATTGCTTATTCTACCAGCGTCTAAATCAGCCTATAAAACAAGAAAAACAAAAATTACAACAAACACAAAAACCATAATGCGTGCAAAAAAGTGCATACTATACATAATAGTTTTTAACACAGGAATAACCGAAGTTTCGCATGTAAAATTAAATTATGCAACTATTGTATAAACTAACGTAAGACAACACTGATTAAAACAAACAGTTATATAAAACTAAAATAGGCAATAAAATGAAAAAATGGTGCCAAAATAAAAAAAAATGAATATTACTAATGTGGTGTATTTTTTTTCATTATTAAACTATATAAAACCGAAATTCGCCAAAAAAATGCGCCAAACTAGAAGACTGCATACGCTGTATATTTTTAATATTGTATATTTTTTATTATTTGAATAAATTTTCGCAAAAACAAGAAGAAAAAATGCTTTTACAGGATTCCAAATCCCAAAAAAACCCCGATAGTTCACCGCGAAATACTAAGTCATCGCAAGCGTAAACTAGACTTATTTTATTTTGTGTCCACTCTAGAAACACACACAATCCGGGGATCCTACCAAACTAATGCTCACTTGAAACAGTAGAGAACGCCAAGTGGGCAACAACGCCTTGACGATTGTAAACGCACTTTGAATATTAACAAATGACAAAAGTCAATAATTGCGAACGTAATATTTCAAAAACTTTACGTGATATTTAGGAATGAGTCACAATCGCCAAAAACTACCATTAAGGCTGATTCATACTTATTACAAAACGCCCTTTGGACAAAGTCCAAAAGACAAAAGTCCTTTGGACTTTGTCCAAAGGACAAAGGAAAAAGTACAAAGGACGTTTGACTTGTCCAAAGGACGTTTTGGCTTCTCTAAAATTGTCCTTTGGACTTTGTCCAAAAGATGTTTTGTCATAAGTATGAACCAGCCTTTACTGTGACTCATAATAGTTATAGTGCTTAAATATCCCAATCGCAATAGAGTCTCACTGATTAGATTGATTCGATTTATTCTGCCAAAAACAGAACCGAATCGCGCATTTTGCATGCTGTTTTTTTAGTTTTGATTACACGTCTATTGCTAATGGGTCTTTAGGGCCTCAAGCAGGGAACTTGGAGCCATCAAATTTTTGGGAACTTGGAGCCTTTAGGAAAAAATTGGTTTGGGGTTAGATTTAGGCTTCGCCTAGGTAAATGTTTTAGCGTTTTTACTTTTGGCTCCAAGTTCCCATCTTTAGGCTCCAAGCTTCCCACTAAAGCCCGGTTCACACTGAGGTGGCAATGCCACCGGTGGCATTGCCACCGCGAGTTAGCATTGCCACCGCTGTTGCGTCCAACGTTAAACATATGACGTGTTCACACTGAGGTGGCAATGCCACCTTGCGGTGGCAATGCCACCGCGAGGTGGCATTGCCACCGCTGTTGTGTTCACTCCACAACTCCGTCATCGGTGGCAGCTCTCTCAAAAAAAAGTAAGAGAACGCACGCATTGTTAAAAAAATCAATGAAAATATTACGCTTTTTACATAAACGCTTTCATTGTGTAAGCAAAACCGGCAAACAATATTGCTGTGTAAATAGAAAAATGCCTGAAAACGCGTAAATTGCATAAATGAAAAAATATATAGCAAAACCGTGTTTAGCAAAACAAACAAAAACAAAATGATCTTTTATAAAAAAAAAATTTAAGTACTTTTTACGAGTTTTAAACACACGTACATACATAGCTTGGAAAAGTGCTTGAATATGAATTTGCAATTTTTTATGGATTAATAAAAGATTTGCAAATTTTTCTGCCGCACAGTTTCTAATATAATTTATTGCGCGGCTTTAGGTTAAAAGAGTAAACAATCTAAAAACAGGGTTATTAAAAAAATTTAAAAACTAAATCGTTTACTTATATAAATTAAAAAAAAACTTTTAAGTTCGTTAATGTTTCTTCGACCACCTTTTAGAAATAAAACTTTTAAAAAATATGGCTACTGATTCGGATGAACTTCTGATCAAGTTGGGAACCGTCCAAAACTTTATTACAAGCGAGAAAAACATACATTGACAGAATTAACCAGGCAAACAGCTGGGAAATAATGAAAAAGAGTAAAAAGTAAAAAAAGAGTAAAAAGTAAAAAAAGGTACTGACATTTTCTTAGCTCTACACGCGGACGAAATGCTCTTCAGCGGTGGCAATGCCACCCCAGTGTGAACCTAGCGGTGGCAATGCCACCGGTGGCATTCCCACCGGTGGCGGTGGCATTCCCACCGGTGGCATTGTCACCTCAGTGTGAACCGGGCTTTAGGGCTCCGAGTTCCCCATTCTTGGCTCCGAATTCCAGCTCCAAGTTTCCAAGGCTCCATCGACCTTAAATCTGCTAATGTTTTTGTTTTTGTTTTAAATTATTATTTTTAATTAAATTTAAAATAAAAAAGAACAAACTTTAAATTTTAAAGTTTCACGCCGGGTGTTTTAACTAAATAATGATTAATTTCCCGCAAAATAAATAAATCAAAGTTATAACAAAGTTATCACCATTAAATAAACATTTTTCTTAAATTAAACCCAAAGAAAACTGTGATTGTTGCTAAAAAAAATCCCAAATCACATATATTTTTTTGCTACACTGTTCAATTTTCTAAAAAAAATACAATATGTGTGTTATTTTCAATGTTTTGAAAGTAAACCACAGAAAACTTTAATTGTTGCTAAAAAATCCCAAATTTCATATATTTTAAATTAAATTATAATAAACCAAAAAAAACATGAATGGTTGCTAAAAAATCCACAATTACATTTATTTTTTTGCTACACTGTTCAATTTTCTAAAAAAATCACAATATGTGTGTTATTTTCAATGTTTTGAAAGGAAAAAAAAGAAAGCTTTAATTGTTGCTAAAAAATCCCAAATCTCATATATTTTAAATTAAATTATAACAAACCAAAAAAAACTTGAATGGTTGCTAAAAAATACCAAATCACATTTATTTTTTTGCTACACTGTTCAATTTTCTAAAAAAAAATCACAATATGTGTGTTATTTTCAATGTTTTGAAAGTAAACCAAAGAAAGCTTTAATTGTTGCTAAAACATCCCAAATCTCATATATTTTATATTAAATTATATTAAACCAAAAAAAACCTGAATGGTTGCTAAAAAATCCCAAATCACATATATTTTTTTGCTACACTGTTTAATTTTCTAAAAAAAATCACAATATGTGTGTTATTTTCAATGTTTTGAAAATAACACATATATTGTGATTTTGTTGTTTTTTTCTTAACTTTAAAAAAAGCGGTTAACGGTTAATAATAAGGATGCCGTATTTACTTAAATTCTATATAAAAAAACGGCGATTTAACTACGATACGTCCAGGGGCGTAGCCAGGATTTCGGAAAGGGGGTTGTACTCCATACAAATTTTTCGAAAGGGGGGGTTGTAGGGGGTTGTACTCCAAATTTTCAAAATACCGTAAAAAAGACATTAAAAAAGGGTAAAATTTTTTGCGCTTCGCGCTAGGTGATTCTTTTTGTTGTTATTTGCATTGTTTTTTTAAGTTAAACTTGAAAAATTTCCGGTTTAAAAAGGTATAACATTAAAAATCGTGCGATAGCACGAAAAAAATTTTCTAAAATTGTCTTTGAAATTCATTAAAAACATCACTTAAATGTTGTAAAAAGGTATATAATTGTCGAGCGCTGAGCGGAGCGAAGCGCGAGGAAATTTTTTAAAATTGTTTTCTTCGGACCCCCAAATTTTTACCTCCGCCAACCCAAACGGGGGGGGGGTTGCCACCCCTACAACCCCCCCCCCCTGGCTACGCCCTTGCAGAAGGGGTAGGAAATCAAATAACTACTTAGCTCGTTGTACAGAAAACCCTCTCAGAGACCCCTTTTAGGGGGTCCGACAAATCTAAAATGCTAGGAGCGGTACAAACCCCAACCCAACACAAAAAACCCACCACCCACCGCCCTAACCACACAAAAACCCACCACCACCCACAACGCCTAACTCCAACACGAAACCCACCACCCCCCCCTGAATTCTACCTATGTGTTTAGCTGTAGCAAATTTACACCCCCAGATTAAAACTAAATTAATGTATCAGTATTTTTACATTCTTTTAATACCTACATAAACATTGTTTTATTCAATAAAATGTTAAAACTACAATTAATAGTTTAAAAGTGTTTTTCTTCAAATATCGGACCATTCTAATCCCCCTCTATCCAGATTTCAAATATTTTCACACCGGATTGATCCTTTTTCCTAGAAAGCCAAGGGCGTCGCGGGTCGCACACCCCCCAAGACCAAGACTCCACCCCTTGATTATAAATGCCATTAAAAATTGGTGCAAACCCTTCTATGGACAAAAAATTTCCCCGTTATCCATCTGATTGACATCTTAACTCCTCTTAATATACTCTTCTAGTAGCCGATATATATATATATATATCAAGGGCGTAGCCAGGGGGGGGTTGTAGGGGTGGCAACCCCCCCCCCCTTTTGGGTTGGCGGAGGTAAAAATTTGGGGGTCCGAAGAGAACAATTTTAAAAAATTTCCTCGCGCTTCGCTCCGCTCAGCGCTCGACATTTATATACCTTTTTACAACATTTAAGTGATGTTTTTAATGAATTTCAAAGACAATTTTAGAAAATTTTTTCGTGCTATCGCACGATTTTTAATGTTATACCTTTTTAAACCGGAAATTTTTCAAGTTTAACTTAAAAAAACAATGCAAATAACAACAAAAAGAATCACCTAGCGCGAAGCGCAAAAAATTTTACCCTTTTTTAATGTCTTTTTTACGGTATTTTGAAAATTTGGAGTACAACCCCCTACAACCCCCCCCCTTTCGAAAAATTTGTATGGAGTACAACCCCCCCTTTCCGAAATCCTGGCTACGCCCCTGACCTTGTCAATGAGGTAGAAAATTCTTGTGTTAAATTATTTGCAGATGATGCAAAAATTTACACGGAATTTTTTGTAAATGACGCAGATAATATGAAACATCATTTAATTCTTTTACAAAAAGACCTTGACAAGGTGACAGAATGGGCAAAAGTATGGCAGCTTAAGTTAGCTGAAAATAAATGTGAAACTTTTCATATTTGATCAATAACAGAAATTACAAATAATAATTATTTTATTAATAACCAAAATTTTTTTAAAAAAAGCAACAATTGTTTGTGACCTAGGTAATTATATGTCTCAAAATAAGTTTTCATATCATTGCAAATAAAGCATTGCAGAGTTAAATGGATGTGTTGTATGCATACATGGGCAAGTTGGTCCGGAGTGGGGGGGGGGTTACACCATACATGGGCAAGTTGGTCCGGAGTGGGGGGGGGTTAAACCCCAAATTAGGGGGGGGGGTTAAAATCCGAGAAACGCAAAATACCCATATCGTTTTTTTTCTGGAGTGCATTTTACCCATATCGTTTTTCGATTTTGAAGGAAAAATAGGTTAAAAACACTAATTTTAGGTCAAAAAGCCCTTTTTATTGCATTTTTGAGCTTTTTATTGCTTAAAACATTTATTTTGACCTCAAAACTTAAGTTTGGAGGCAGTTAGAAGTCATTTTAAAGACATTTTTTTTTCTTCATTTTTCCAAAATTGGGGGGGGGGTTAACTTTTCTCCCCCCCCCCCACTTTTGAGTGGGGGGGGGGGGGTTAAACCCCACTTCTCAGAATTTGGGGGGGGGGTTAACCCCCCCCCAACCCCCCCCCCGGGGCCCAGGTTTGGGTTAAACCCCAAATGTGGGGGGGGGGGGGTTAAAATCCGAGAAACGCAAAATACCCATATCGTTTTTTTTTTCTGGAGTGCATTTTACCCATATCGTTTTTCGATTTTGAAGGAAAAATAGGTTAAAAACACTAATTTTAGGTCAAAAAGCCCTTTTTATTGCATTTTTGAGCTTTTTATTGCTTAAAACATTCATTTTGACCTCAAAACTTAAGTTTGGAGGCAATTAGATGTCATTTTAAAGACATTTTTTTTTCTTCATTTTTCCAAAATTGGGGGGGGGGTTAACTTCCCCCCCCCACTTCTGAGTGGGGGGGGGGTTAAACCCCACTTTTCAGAATTTGGGGGGGTTAACCCCCCCCGTGCCCATGTATGGTTGTATGGAACCTTATCCAAAAAAAGCTAATTGAAAAAGTGCAAAAATATTATACTAGAAGAGTTTTTAAGTACTGTGATCTAAACTCAAACCTGTGCACGGTCTGGAAATGCACCCTCCCGTTTTATTGGAGGATTTGCCCCCCCCACCAAAAAATAAAAAAATACCCTAAAATTATGACGCCATTTTTGACCTATGATGATGCCATCATCGCGAATTTTTTGCAGTTTTTAGCCTATTTCACTGTATTTTAAGCCATTTTAGACCTATTTTTACCTTATTTTCGCTTTTTTTGTTCCTTTTTTCCCTTTTCCCTTCTTTTTTTCTCTTTTCTTTTTTTCTTTCCCCACGCTTTATTGCCCCCCCCCCTGTTTCAAAAAAGTTGCCCCCCTGTGCCCCCCATTTTGGAATTGACCCCCCCCCCGTTTTAACCCAAGGGGACAGAGGGGGCACCCCCCCCCCCCCAGAGCCAAACGACCGGACCCCCCCCCCAAAACGGCCCCCCCCCCCCCGCCGCGCCCCCCCCCCCCCCCCCCCCCCCCCCCCCAACCAACCAACAAACACAAACAAAAAAAAAAAAAAAAACCCCCCACCACCCCCCCACCAAAACCCACCCCCACCCCCCCAAAACCACCCCACCCCCCACCCCCAAAACCCCACCACCCCCCCCCCCAAAACCCCCAGGGGAGCCGTGCACAGGTCTGCTAAACTGCTCTAGTTATGAAGATAAGTTAGCCTTTTTAAAACTTGAAAAGCTTTCTGAAAGAAGAGCCAAAATGGACTTATGTGAAATTTATAAAATTATCAATAACAAAACATGCCTTTAGTCAAATGATTTTTTTTCTTTTAATTTAAATTCTACCAGAGGACATCCTTTCAAACTTCAAATTGTAGACAATAGAATTGATGCCAGAAAATTTGGTTTTCCAAACCAAGCTATTTCCAACTGGAATAAATTAAGCTCCTCACAAGTTTCTGTAAAATCTGTTGAACAATTTAGACATGCAATTGATTTCATACACTTTGGTTAATGTTTAAAATTTTTTTCTTTGCTCAGTGTTAGTGTTGATGCTTTTTTTTAAGGCCAACTTGGTTTTACTCGACTTTTATTACTCAACTTTCTTTTAAGGTTAAGCCTATGCATTCCTAAGCCTAAGCAAAGCCTAAAAACAACCCAAACTTTAACAAATAGCTGCGCGAAGAAAGTTTAGGTTGTTTTTAAGGCTTTGCTTAGGCTTAGTAAGCTTAACCTTTAATAAAAATTCAAGTAAAAAAAGTTGAGTAAAACTGAGTTAGCCTTTTTAAGGCATTGGCCCTCTGAGCCATTTTTTCGCAAAATAAAGTTTTCTTCTTACTAATAAACCTGTGTTGCAATGGATCGCATAATTTACAAGACGTCTATCTATCAAATATAGTATTATTTATTTTAATTAATTCTTTTGATTATTTTCTTTTTTCAGACCTGGGCGCGGTCTGGAAATGACACCCCCCCAAATGAAATTGAAACGGGGGGGCAATAAAACGGGGGGGCAAGCAGGGGGGAAAGAAAAAAAGAGAAAAAAGGGGGAAAAAGGAGAAAAAGAAGGGAAAAGGGAAAAAAGGGTCAATAAAAGCGAAAATAAGGTAAAAATAGGTCTAAAAGGGCTTAAGATACATTGAATTAGGCTAAAAACTGCAAAAAATTTGCGATGGCGTCATCATAGGTTAAAATTGACGTCATAATTTTAAGGTAATTTTTCATTTTTTGGTGGGGGGCAATAAAACGGGAGGGGGCAATAAAACGGGGGGGCAAATCCTTCAATAAAACGGGCGGAGGGGAATTTCCAGACCATGCACAGGTCTGCAAATCAAATTTGTAGATTTTAATTTTGAGGTAATTTTTTTGATTTAAGTCTTCTTTAGAAAGTTATAAGCCCATTTGAGCTTAAAAATTGCTTTTTTTTAGTATGTACAATTCATTTTGTTAAGAAAAAAATTAAGAAAGAAATTTTGTTAAGCAGTGGAATGAATTAAAAATTATATTTTTATATTGCTTAAAGTCTGAAAAATTAAAAAATATCTAAAAAATTTAAAAATTCGTTGGTTACATGGACCACCAAAAACATTGGCAAAAAATTTTTATTTGGCTTTAAAAGCTAATTTAAGCTTATTATTGCTAATATTAGTTATCCAGTTTTGGGTCCACTCCTGTTTTTGATTTTTATTAATGATATTTTTGATTGTGTAAAAAACTCTAAAATTAAATTATTTGCAGATTATGCAAAGATTTATACAGATTATATCCCTAATGACAAACTTTCTATGAATTTCCAAGTTCAAAATCTGCAGCAAGATCTTGAAAAAATTGTTGAGTGGTCAAAAACCTGGCAACTAAACCTTGCAGAAGATAAGTGCAAAACTTTTCATATTGGGACTGTAACTAACTCCTGTGGCTATAATTATCAAGTGAATAATAAAATTTTAAATCAAGCTACAACAGTAAAAGATCTAGGTATCTATATGTCTTGTAATTTAAAATTTTCAAAACTGTCAAAAAATAGCAGAAAGTGCTCTTCTAAGATCTGCCTTAATCTTTCGTACTTTTACAGCTAAATCAGTCAAAAACTTAATGCAAGCATACAAGTCTTACATAAGGCCATTACTTGAGTATGGCAGTGTAATCTGGAATCCTTATTTAACCAAGGATTGCAACTTAATAGAAAAAGTGCAAAAATATTACACAAGAAGATTATTCAAGTGCTGTGGTCTTGGTTAGGTTCCGAGCAATCTCCCAACAAAAAGGGTGAATCTCCCAACTGTGGAATCTCCCAACAGTTAGTGGAAAGTCCCAACAGAATCAAAAAATACGTTTGCAACAAACACCATTTTATTTTTTAGTCAATTAACACTATAATTAATAAAAATATAGCGTTAAATACGGAAAACTCGTCTTTTGGATGTGATTTTGTAAACGCACTTTTCAAAAGACAAGTTTTTCCTATTTTTCGAATGAAACAATCTATTGAAAACCTTTTTTATCTAAGCCTAAGCAAAAGCCAAAAATCAAGCAAAATTTTTATCATGGTAAACTTTTATTAAATTCTTTATTCAAAAAAACTGAGTACCTAAGCCTAAGCAAAACCTAAAAATCAAGCAAAATTGTATTATGGTAAATTTGTATTTAATGATGCTTTTTAAACTGAAGAGTAAAAACTTTATTTTTTTCCTAAGCCTAAGCAAAACCCAAAAATCAAAAAAAAATTCTCATTGGGGTGGAAACTTGCATTTTTGAAAGTACGTTTACAAAATTGCATAATTCCATTTATCATTCATTTAATGCATTTATTTATTTTCGGTTGTTTAAAATTATCGTGTTTAACACCGGTTTTGCAAACGTATTTCTAATATTTGAACTGTTGGGAGTTTCATCGATTGGTTGGGACTTTCCACGTTGGGACTTTCCTCAGTTGGGACTTTCCCCGATACCCTTGGTTACACTAACTATGAAAATCGTTTAGCTTTTCTAAAACTTGAAAAACTCTCTGATAGAAGAAATAAAACCGATTTATGTGAAGTATATAAAATAGTCAATGGAAAATCTAGCCTCCTTGCAGAAAACCTTTTTTCTTTTAATACTAACCCAACACGAGGTCATCCATTTAAACTACAAGTTGATGATAGCAGAATCAATGCAAGAAAATATTGTTTCCCTAATCGAGTAATTAGTAACTGGAACACTCTGAATGCCTCCCAGGTTACCTCTAAATCGGTCAGTATATTTAGAAAATCGTTAAATTAGCTGCAACATCATAATATTTGTAGTGATAAGCTCAAATTCCGCCCAGTTTTTCTAAATTAATCATTTTTATAAACTCTGTGCACAAGCAATAATATTTTGGTACAAAGTAATGACCTGCTCAGTCATAGGTGTTTTTGGTCGGGTCCGCTAGGGGGGGGGGTTCACCCCCAGGTGGAAGGCCAAAATTTTTTAGGGGGGGGTCCAGGGAGGTCCTGGCCCCCCTGGCTTTTTAGGGGGGGTCGACCCCGGATGCGAGTTTTCCAATTTATGGGGGGCAGGGGGTCCAATTTTTTAGCAAAATTTTTTTAACTCAATAATTTAAGTATTTTTAGGTCTAATATTGAATTTTATGTATTGAAACAGCCTATTTAGGCCTAAAAAGTGTATTTAAACACTGTTTTTAACTAAAAAACCGTGTTTTTGACAGTAAATAAAAAAAATATACTTCCAAAAAATTGGTCGGGAGGGGGGAAGGGGGTCAGCCTCGCTAGGGGGAGGTCAGGCCGGACCGCTCTCGAGCTTGGGGGGGAGAGGGGGGCCCCCTGAATTTTTTCTAGGGGGGGGTCCAAAATTTTGGCTCTGGGGGGGTGCACCCCTCTGTCCCCCCCCCCCCAAAAACACCTATGTGCTCAGTATCAGTGCTGAAGTCAAAGCAAAGCTTCAGCCTTCTGAGCAGTTTTTAGCAATAATATCATAATTAACGCTTTTATGAAGAACTATGTTGCTTGAGGATCGCACACATTACTTTTGTATCTTTTTGTAATTATTGATCTGGAATGTTTTTTTTAACAAAAAATAATAACCTCTTTAGTTTTGGATACATTAAATCATGGGGTCTCCCAACAGTAATGCGTTATTATTATTTTTATTGTCTTTTGATTATATTTTGTAACCATTTACTAATAGGTACTAGTTTTTATGTATACTGTGGTGTTTGTGATAAAAAATTTATACTTAATATTGTGTTTGTGTGTGATATCTTTTATTTTTATTCTTATTATTTGATGTGTTCTTTTTGAAATCATTTTGCTAAATAAATAAAAATAATCTCAATCCTAAGCCTAAGCAAAGCCTAAAAATCAAGCTAAAGTTTTTGACAAATTTTCATTTTTTTTAAAATTAAAATTCAGCACATATTTAACTGGTTGTAAGAACACTATTTAACTGGTAGACACAAAAAAAAATTTTCAACTATTTTTAGAGCCGCCGGACTCTGAAATCTCTGGACTCCGGTAATCTGAAAAATATATTTTTAAATTATTTAAAAGCTAAATAAAAATTTTTCCTTAACAACATAAATTGTACATACAAAAACTAGGCAATTTTTGGGCTTAAATGGGCTCATAACTTTTTACAGAAGATTTTAATCGTAAAAATAACCTCAAAAATGATATTTACATGTCTGATTAGGGGTATAAAAATAATCTTAGTGCGTATTTCACTTTTTGATCAGTTAAATTGATGATTGGTACATGTATGGGACTTGTATCCTATGGGACTTTGTAATCAGAACTGTGCTCTGCCTCTCCTGATTGTATTGGGGGGGGCAATTTCAAGGTACAATTCCCATACGCGTCCTAAAATTCAATTTGACTGATCCTAAGGTAAAATACACATATAAAACATCTTTGTAAACTAAATAGGACACTCAGGAAAATTTTATTTGAGGAATGTGGCACAGTAGAAAATGCTTGGCAGAGATTCAAGGATATTTTGTAGTTAGGAATCAATAGACATGTCCCTGGAAAAATTTATTCACAAACCAGAAAAAAATTGTACAATATCCCAGACCTGTGCACGGTTTGAAAATGCTTCCCCCCGCTTTATTGGAGGATTTGCCCCCCCCCCCCTGTTTTATTGTCCCCCCCGCGGAAAAATGAAAAAGTACCCAAAAATTATAAACGCTTTTTTTAACTTGTTATGACGCCATCATTACAAAATTTTTGCAATTTTTATCCTATTTCAATGCATTTTAAGCTATTTTATACCTATATTTTAACTTTTTTTTTGCTTTTTTTTTATCCCTTTTTCCCTTTTCCTTTCTTTTTTTCTCCTTTCTTTTCTTTCCCTCTGCTTGCTTCCCCCCGTTTTATTGCCCTTCCCCCGTTTTAAAAAATTTGTCCAATACATATAAGAAAACTACAAAAAAAAACACTTTGGCATAAGGCCATAAGCGTAATATTGATGACAAATCAAGATCAGAGTACAAAAAAATTTGCAAAGTATACAAAAATAAAGTATTTAAAATTAATTTTTTTATAAATTTGTTAATAGTAAAATTAAAACAAAACAAACTATCCCACCAATTAAAAGAGATGGTGCTTTTGTAACTGAAGACTTTGAAAAAGTTAAACTTTTTGGAAATTATTTTGCTTGTGTTTTTACTGATGATGATAATACTTTACAAAATTTTAATCCATCAAATATTGGAAAATTGGAAAACATTGTATTTACCACAAAAAAGGTATTTAAAGCTCTAAAAAAGCCCCAAACAAATTGTCTCGAACTCCTGACTGTTTTCCAACTTACTTTTTCAAACGCTTGGCATTTACAAAAGGATATAAACATTTTGGAAAAAGTGCAACAAAATTTCACTAGGCGTTTGTTTTATAAATGCAAGTTGTTACCTGTTGGTTATGAACATAGACTGAATTACCTAGGTTTAGAAAGATTAAAGGATCGAAGAGACAAAATTGATTTATATGAGTGCTTTAAAATTATACATTGCTTAAACAATTTGCAAACCAATGATTTTTTTAAGTTTAACCTGCAGCCCACCCGTCATCCATTTAAATTGGCAATGGAAGACTGCCGAATTAATGCAAGGAAATTTTCTTTTGCAAATAGGGTTGTTACACCTTGGAACAATCTACTCCCATCTCAAGTAACTGTTGATTCTTTGGATGCATTCAAGAAGAGTTTTGGAACTGACTTAAATAAGCGCTCTTTTTGAGCCTTTAAAGTCATATCAGATAGCTATGTTCATTGATAATTAGTTACAATTGTGATTCATATTGGCGGCAATTAAGTCGCAGATTTGATGTTGTTGATGAAAAAAAAAAAAAAGAAAAAAAAATAGAAAAAGAAAAAATAAACACAATGAAATGATGAAAACAGAATTAAACTATGCATAAACTATGCTTAGTATGATATTAATTCTGTTATCTGATCATTAAAAAAAAAAAAAAAAAATTGATTAATATGAGTGCTTTAAAATTATACATAGCTTAAACAATTTGCAAGCCAATGATTTTTTAAGTTTAACCTGCAGCCCACCCGTGGTCATCCTTTTAATTTGGTTCGAAAAAGCATTAAAGGAAATTCCCTTTCAAAAGGAGGTTACCCCTGAAATCTCCCAATAATAATAATATTTTTTAGCAAAAAAGTTAAAAAACTAAAAAAGCCCCTTTTGCCTTTTAATTTTTCTCTCGGTTTTTGTTTTTTTTTTTTTTTTGTTTTGTGAACAGCAAAGAAAACAGTCCTAACAATTAAATAAAATTTCTAATAATATAATTTAGTTTCATAAACATTCAATGGCGTCATTAAAATAAAGACATAGCTAAACAACTTTATAGGAGTTTGTTTCTCACAAAAAGTACAAAGAAGCACATAATCCCATCCAATAGTTAAGCCTCTGAAGTGACAGCCAGGTGCGGGGCTGCCCGGGAATCAAAGCGACCCGGCAGAACCTTAAGGAATAAAAAGCGTTCCGCCGATAAAAAGAGATTATTATGCAAACAAAAACAGATTAAGGTATTTACTATAAAAGGGTGTAAAAAGAAGAATATTGGTTAGTTGGTTACTGGTGATAATCTCCGTGGCTCTCCCAAACGATTACTAGTCATGTGTATATAGTTTTATGTTTAATAATTTGTGTCTTGAATCAGCTTTGGTAATAAAATAAAAATATAAAATATACTAGTCTCCCACATTGCAACATATAAATTGGTTGCCGTGACCTTTGAAGATTTTGAATCAACGATGAAAACTTCAAAATTTTCCGGGTAGATTTCGGGTAAGAATCAAAGCTTTTTGCGCTTAGCCTTTCCAGGCCTAGCCAAAGAAAAAGATTTAAAAGTTTATTGCGCTTAGCCTTTTTAGGCCTAGCTTTTCGTTTAATTTTTCGGTTTAAAATTATTATTAATTAAAACAACAAAAAGTTGTGTTTTTTTGGGTACAAAGGTTATGGGCCCGTAGCTTTTCGAACTCAAAAATAAAAAAAAATGTATTATACAGAGCTTGATTTATAGTCACATGTGTTTAAATTAGAAGTAACCGCTAACTATTTGGGTGCTGTTTTTTTTAATCGTGAAAAGTTTATTCGTGTGTACATTGTTTATTTTGAATCCGGTAAAAATAAAAACAAAAATCTAGTCAAATATTTTATGTTAATAATTGTCATTCGCGTGAGCTCATCACTTTCTATGCATTATTTGATTTGAGCACCGTTTTTCGCACTTTTTTTTGTTTCTCCCGTCCTAGTGTTTTCTGGTTTTGTAGGACAGGTTTTAGTGCACTATGCACTACTTTAGTTTATTATTTTATTTTGCAAAAAAAAAGTCCCGGGTAATTTAAAACCTGTACAGACATACCCAGCAGAGTAGCCAGATCTTTGACTAATCTGTCTTTGATCTTAGTAGTGGGAACTTAATAAATATATGAATGAAAATAATATAAAGAAAGAAAATTAAGTCCTGGGTTAAGATTCCCTAAAACTACTTATAAATTGAAAACGGGTGCGCATATAAAGGAAAAGAATAAGAAAAAAAGAGAAATTACTGGCTTGGTTGAGCCGAATTAAAGGCTAACCGTATTGCTACTCTGCGCGCAAAAACGTATGTTTTAGTTATGAATATAAAATTCATGTTTGTATTTCTACCTTTAAAAATCTACGTAAAGTAATGTAATATTACTGGTCCATGCTAAAACCGTACGACTTTGCGCTTTTTATTTAAAAAAATGTTAAAGCCAGAACCAGGACAAGCCGGCTGGGTCAAAGTAAAAAAAAAGATAAAAGGACCCTTAGTAGTTTAAACTCGTGTTAAAAAAGAAAGATATATCTTTGTACATAATTGTATTTATATTTTTTAAATCTTGAGACTTCAATGCGTTTGCACAGGCTCTGCTAGTTTCTTGTCGCAACATGAGAGTAACGGTAGAAATACTAAAAGCCTCAATGATGGCGGAGCCTACTTTAGCAATGCGCGCAATTTTTAAACAAAAATTAATTAATGCCGCGCAGGAGAGGTTCGGCTATAGAAATATGGCCTTGTGACGAGCTAAAAAAATCAGATTTTACGATTCTTCCAATGAACGAGTCTTGCTCTAATGAAATACCCTTGGAGTTTACTGTGGCCGGTGCAACTCATAAAGGTTTTTTGGACCCGCGCACAAACATAGTGCATCGCACGGCCTTTCCGAATGATTGCTCGTTAACGGACGAAACTCCTTTGCAAATAGGAAACGAAACGTTCTTATACCAGCGCCGCTTAGGATCATTAAAACCAGCAGATAATTTAATTGAGTTAAATTTGTTAAAATGGGACATTCACGAAATGGTTCCTATGAATGCAACTATATTTCATCAAATTGTAATGTATAACTGGACAACCATGCAAGGCAAAGTTACTTTAAATGATTTATTAGGAACATTGTCAGTGCAGCGTCAAATTTGGCGCAATTTAGGCGTAAGAGCTCAACAACACCCATCTCAGGCAGCTAAAAACGCAGTATCTGCTATTATGAATAAGGGCTTATTTGGTTTTTTGACTGGCCTTCCCACAAATCCTAAAGAAATTTGGGTTTTTCTTTGTTGTGTTTGGGTAACTGTATATGTTGTTTGCTGGTTCATAGGATTTAAACGAGTAGAAACTGTAGCAAACAATGTCAAAAATGTTCCTATTTCTTTAGTATTTCAACTTTTTAACTACACCTTAAATCGGGCATCAACTTCTAATGCACCGTCTAAGTCTTTTAACGTTAAACCACCCGAAATACCATTGAGTGAAGTTCGTGTTTTAAAGCAACTAACAGATTCACAAGTGGCCGACCGACCGCCGTGTCAGCCAGAAACAAATTTAGCTATTAAAAACCAAAATTCACAAAATATTCAAACACAACCAAACTCACAAAAAATTTGGCAATGGGATGGTGTTTCTAGCAGTTGCTCAAACCAGGTTTTGGGAGTTTTTAACGAGGAAAATTTGAAAAATGTAACGACTTCAAGTGTTTTTAATGTAAAAACCGTTAATTTTTTGCCGATTTTTGTCCAAGAACATTTAATTGACGGATTTGTAGATACAGGTGCTTCAATTAGCTTACTCTCTCTGGATTTTGCTTTAAAACTTAAATCGGTTAATTGGACCAAACCTTCCGTAGCCGCTAGTTCAATGACTTACCACAATCTACCTCTTTGTTTTTCCGGATCAGTAGTAATAAAAACTGCCAATGATACCTTGTCTCACACTTTTCATGTATTGAAAGATGCACCTTATCATTGTTTGTTAGGAATCGATTTTTTACATCGATTTGAGTTCGCTAAATTTAATTTTGCTACAAATAAAATTGAATTAGGTAAAAAGAAAAATGCGCCTCCTACCATAAGCAAAGACGTTTTTTCTGTTTATCTATTACAAACGACGGTAATTCCGGCACGCAGCGAACAAATAATTAACGCGGGCATGCTTGGAAATGTACCAAAAAACTTAGATTTTTTAATCGAAAATACAAAAGATTCACTTATTAAAAAAGGTCTTTTTCTGGGTAAATGTTATGTCACTCCGGATCAAAAAGAAAAAAGTGTTCCGGTACCAATTCTTAACCCTCATAACTATCCTGTGACTTTATATAAAGGCACGAATTTAGCTGAAGCTTGCCCAGCTTTTGAACCAGAGTTAATCGCTATTTTAAATCGAAATTCGAGTTTAAATCAAGGGTTAACTTGCGAAATCAATAGTTCAGTTTCTTTTAACAATTTAGACCTTTCAAAGGCAGACTTAAATGAGGAACAAAAACAAGAACTTATTAAATTGTTATGTGAGTATCAAGAACTATTTGCCACAAAAGATTCGAAACTTGGAAACTGTGATGTTGTGACACATTCTATAGATACAGGTGACCATCCACCTATTAAACAGCGTGCTTATCGGTGTGCTCAATCTGAAAAAGCGGTTGTTGAAGACCTAGTTAAGAAAATGCTTAAAGAAAGAGTTATCCAACCGTCTAGTAGCCCATGGAGTTCACCGTTTCTACTTGTGTCAAAACAAGACGGGTCTCGCAGGTTTTGCGTGGATTTTAGAAAAATTAATGCTATTACAAGGAAAGACAGCTTTCCGTTACCTCGTATTGACGAAATTCTAGATAGTTTAGGTAAATCTACTTATTTCTCAAGCCTAGACTTGTCGCAAGGTTACTGGCAAATTCCAGTAAGTGAAGCTGATAAACAAAAAACGGCCTTTTCATGTCATTTAGGCCTTTTTGAGTTTAACGTAATGCCGTTTGGGTTAACTTCTGCTCCAGCTACTTTTCAACGCGCTATGCAATTTATTTTGTCGGGACTTCAAGGTTATTGCGCTTTAGTTTATATCGACGATATAATTGTGTTTAGTCCTAATTTCAAAACACATTTAAAAGATTTGAAAACTGTTTTTGAACGCCTAAAAACCTACAAATTAAAACTTAAATTAAAAAAGTGTGATTTCGCCAAACCCGAGGTACATTTTTTGGGACACATTGTCTCTAAAGAGGGTGTTAAGGTCGATCCTGCGAAAGTTCGAGTTGTGAAAGAATGGCCTCAACCTAAAAATCAAACGGAATTGAGAGCTTTCTTAGGGTTAGTAAATTATTATCGGCGATTTGTTAAGGGATTTTCTCAAATTAGTCATTCTTTACGTAAACTTTTAACAAAGGAAACCCGTTTTTACTGGGCACCAGAGTGCGAAAAAGCGTTTTCTAAATTAAAAGAACTTTTATGTAATGCGCCCATCCTGGCCTATCCTCAATTTGACAAACCATTTCGAATAATGACAGACGCATCAAATACAGGTATTGGTGCAATTTTAAGTCAAATTGATGAGAATGGCAAGGACAGGCCAATTGCTTATGAGGGTAGAGCACTAACTAAACCTGAAAGAAAGTATCACACGACAGAAAAAGAAGCTTTAGCAATAATCTCAGCCGTTAAGCGGTTTCGACCATACATTTTGGGAAACCATTTTGAGCTTCTAACCGACCACCGCCCTTTAACGTGGTTACTTACATTAAAAGACCCGAATAGTCGTTTACAACGTTGGGCTTTGCAACTTCAAGAGTTTGATTTAGAAATAGGATATAAACCAGGAAAACAAATAAGTCACGTGGACGGTATTTCAAGGCGCTTTTCTGATCTTGCAATAACAGATACAAAAAACGAGACTGAAACAAAAAAAGTTTTAACAGTGCAAACCGACCCGAGTTTTCCTACTAATATAAAGGCTTGCCAAGGTAAAGATAATTGGATAGTAAGCATGATTTCTTATTTAAACGATGGCAAGCTTCCTAAGGACACAACAAAAAAAGATTTGGTAATAAGTAAAGCTCACTCTTATATTGTAAGGGACGGCGTGCTTTTTCATGTCCCACCACTTACCACCAAATTAAGCCACACATTTCCTGAGCAAATTGTGGTTCCTAAGGTACTTCAAACCGAAATTTGCGAAATTTTTCATAATGATCTGTTGGGTGGTCACACGGGTTTTGATAAAACGGTGGAAAAGATCCGTGCTAGATTTTATTGGGAAGGGCTAAATGAAAGCGTAAAAGCTTATGTTGCTTCTTGTGGGGTTTGCGCATTGAGAAAGGCACCTCCGGAAGGTAAACCTATAGTTCCCTTACAGCCAATTCCTACCGGTGGGCCTTTTGAACGAATTGCAATAGACTGTGTAGGGCCTATCCACATGTCTAAAAATGGAAATAAATACATAATAGTTATGTCAGATTTTCTCACAAGATGGCCGGAAGCAGTGGCAGTACCCAATATTCAAGCCACCACCGTGGCAAAAGTATTTTTAGAAAACATAATATTACGCCATGGATGCCCATTGGAGCTTTTAAGCGACCGTGGTACAAATTTTTTGAGCGAATTAATTGCGGAAATCTGTCGTTTATGTGAAATACGCAAAACAAACACTACTAGTTTCCATCCCGCGTGCAACGGTTTGCTTGAAAAACTAAATCGGACATTAATTGATATTATGTCGGCTTATGTTGATCGTAAACAAGACGACTGGGACGAATTTTTGCCTTATGCCCTCTTTGTACACAGAACCAGTAAACACGCGACTACAAAAAATTCTCCATTTTATTCTGTGTACGGAAGGGATTGTAGATTTCCAATTGACGTGGCTTTCCAGCACGTGCGAAAGCTACACTACGATTATGAACATGACTACGGCAAATTAGTGAGTCACTGGCTAACGGTAGCGCACGAGCTCGCTAAAAACGCTATTGGTGAAGCTCAAGTAAGATATAAAAACGCGCACGACAAAAAAGTTAGAGGTCCTTTATTTGCTGTCGGAGATTTAGTTTACATGGATGTAAAAGCATTTCCAGTAGGCTTAACGCAAAAACTTCTTCCAAAATGGAGCGGACCCTATACAGTTTTAGAAATAAAAATGCCTACGGCAAAAATTCAGAACTTATTAAATCCAAAGGCAGAACCTTTTCGAGTACATATTAGCCGTCTTAAATTGAAAACAAGTTCAGCTTTAAATTCGTGGCAATTCCAAAAAAGAGAGGAAATTTCCAAACCCATAACTAGAAACGAAACACATAAAGATCAAGAAAGTGTAAACACGAAACAATTTATGACTGGCGAAGACAAACCAAACTCTACGTATAATTTAAGGAATAGAAAAGATTTAAAGATGCCTGTCAAATATTATTTTTAAAAATATTGCGTGTAACTGTGTACATATCTAATTATAGCTAACTTTATATATTTCAGTATCTATTTTCTAGTAAAAATCAAATCTTTTATTATTAGTTTTGGCGATAAAAAAAAATTTTATGGATAGCTAGCATTGACTTGGCTTACCATTTTACCAAAATATATATTTTTTGTCATTAATATCCTAAACTTAGCTTAGCAACACAGAATTTTGGTTAAAATTATTGATCAGCCTCATTAGAGCAGATTAAAAACAAAAAAAAATTAACAAATAAATAAAATTTGTGTAACTTAATTAAACTTGATTTATAGGTTTTTAATTAAAAGAATAAATAGAAGAAGTAGGGGCAGCTCAACCCCCATCAAACACTGAGCCTAGTTAAGGTTTGGGCTGACCGTGAAAAAAAATATCATACATTAGCCCCAAAGAATAAAAACAAGATCACGAGCTTTATCATAATCTTCTCAAAATCTTTTAGCATACTCTTAAAATCAGTTTCTTGTAATTTAAAATATCAAAAATATTTCTTATTAACTAAAATCAGGAGCTCGCCTTGTTTTCATTTTTTGTTGAGATTTATTTTGTCCTATAGTTTTTTTTTTATCAATTTGTATTTTTAAGCAGTTTTGTAAAGTATATTGTCCGGGACGGCCAATCTTAAAAAGGGGAGGAGTGTGAACAGCAAAGAAAACAGTCCTAACAATTAAATAAAATTTCTAATAATATAATTTAGTTTCATAAACATTCAATGGCGTCATTAAAATAAAGATATAGCTAAACAACTTTATAGGAGTTTGTTTCTCACAAAAAGTACAAAGAAGCACATAATCCCATCCAATAGTTAAGCCTCTGAAGTGACAGCCAGGTGCGGGGCTGCCCGCGAATCAAAGCGACCCGGCAGAACCTTAAGGAATAAAAAGCGTTCCGCCGATAAAGATATTATTATGCAAACAAAAACAGATTAAGGTATTTACTATAAAAGGGTGTAAAAAGAAGAATATTGGTTAGTTGGTTACTGGTGATAATCTCCGTGGCTCTCCCGAACGATTACTAGTCATGTGTATATAGTTTTATGTTTAATAATTTGTGTCTTGAATCAGCTTTGGTAATAAAATAAAAATATAAAATATACTAGTCTCCCACATTGCAACATTTATATGCGACAGAGCGCAGCCCCCCCCCCCCCACCCACAAAAAGACCAACCAAAAAAGAACCAGAAACAACCCAACAACCCAGCCAAAAAAGCAAAAAAAAAAAGATACCAATAAAAAAAAAAAGAAAAAAAGAAAGAAAAAAGAAGAACAAAAAAACTATACAAGACTATCAAAACATCAAAAATAAAAAACGAAAAAAAAACCCCCAAAAAAAAAAAAAAAAAAAAAAAAAAACACCAACACAAAAAAAAAAAAAACCAAAAAAAACAACACACCACCACCACCCCCAACCAAAAAACAACACAAACCAAAACACCAAAAAACAACAACAAAAAAAAAACCCACACAAAACCACCAAACCAACCCCCCCCCCCCCCAGTTTTCACGGTTTTTGGTTTTTAAATTGAAACATTTGTTAAGATAAATATCAAAGATGTTTTATGTTAGAAAATTTTGCAGAAAAATATTAAGACAAAGAAACATTATTTTTTCTAAGCCTCAGCGAAACCTACAAATCAAGATAAAAATTTAAAAAAAAAGCTTAAAAGCTAATAAAATTCCGAATAGTTTACTGCTTAAATAAAATAATATTTATTTCCAAGGATATTAGGTCGAAAATATCTTTTCCGGACACCAAAAGGTTTTAAAAGTATTGTAGAAAGTTTTAAAAACTTTTACAACTCAAAATGTGGCCAATTTCCGTGATATATTGCACGTAAATTACGTAATTTAATCAACACCGACAAAATTTGCGTAATGTTAAATACTACGGTAAATTACGGTAGATTTTGGGCGGAGTCGGAGTCGGAGTCGGTGGAATTTAGTGTTTGCCTAAAAATTTACCAAACCATCCATTTTAAAAAAGTCTATAAAAAAGTTTGATCATGTACTACTAATAGTTTGCAGCGAAAACGGCTAACAGGAATAAATTCGAGTTACCTCTGCAGCTTTTTCCAAAACCTAAGTCTACACGTTTTTCTAAACCTAAGAAAAAACCTAAAAAACAACCAAAAACTTTATAAATTAACTGCGCGAAAAAAGTTTAGGTTGTTTCTAGATTTTTCTTGGCCTTGGAAACACGTAGGCTTAGGTTAGGAAAGCTACTGAGGTACAAGTTGCGGGGGAAATTTCTGCTAGCCGCAAAACGAAAACGGGTTTTGCAAAAAATATTATTTTTATAATATCTTATGAACAAACAATTTTTGGTTTTTAAACACTATATGTTGTGAGCGAAATCAAAATAAACATATCTAACATTATAAAACAACAAGTGTTTTTAAAATTAAAAGCATATGTTAAATTTTTATTTAATGAAATTAAAATAGATAGATGTAAACAATATTTTTGTGTGTAAATAGTTCCATGTAATTCAATTCAATTATATTTAAGGCTGGTTCACACCGGACTGACAGCTGATATGTGACGCACAGCGCACACACTTTATACCGCAGCAACAATAACGGTGTAATGTTGTGGTTAACCCATCTTGTTCATCCTTCTGGGGGTCTGAGTAGATTTAGAAATATGGAGGTACCTTAGGTTGTCGCCATAGGTCTTTGGGTTTCAGCGCCGTGGGTTCATCTGTGCAGCTGAACAGGTGTTTGTTGTGATGGGGGCCCTTTATACAATGTGGGCATTGGTCTGGAATGTTGCTGTCGATCCTGTGTTGATAAGAGTTCAGGAGTCTGCAGTATCCAGACCTCAGCTGCGATAACGTTGTTCTGCTGGATCTCGGTAGATCTTTTCCATAACTATCTATCCCTGGTGGGTGACGTCCCAGTACTGGATTCGGAGCATATGCAGCGATCGCTGCAGTTACGGACTGTCTGTGTACGACAGATTTTGCCTTTTTGAGTTCTTTATTGTTGGGGACACCAACGATTAAATTTTCAACCAATGCTCAATAGGTGTTGACGAGATTTCTTTTCATGTTTCTAGGCGCTGCTTCTGCTTAAAGATGTTTATGTCCAGGGTGGTTAGGGTCAAAACAAATTATCAGGTATTGTTTCAATATCATTGTCGCGTGTTCCTTCGTTTTTAGAATCTTGGTTTCCTGGTGAAGATGGTCTATTGAAGACATTTTATGGTAACCTGTGATGACTCCCAAAGCTTCGTTCTGTGCAACTTGGAGTTTCTTCCAACTGGATTCGCTGATGGTGGGGGCCCAAGTAGGAGCAGCATATTCCGCAGCCAATCTTCCAATAGCCTTGTAGGTAAGTGATAACTTTTCTTTGTCCTGTCCCCAATTGGACCCAGATAATGCTTTTAGAATATTATTGCGTTCTTTGAGTCTGTTTGCTGCTAATTTGCAGTGGAGGGGGGGCAAAGGTGTACATGGTGTCGTGCATGACACCCAAGATCTTCGATTCTTTGGACAACGGAAGAAGCTTGTCATTTACGTAAACTTTTGGTTGTGTCTTGGCCTGAGCATTGTACAGTGTAAACAGTGTGACAGACGATTTCTCAGCTGACACTATTAGTAAGCGTGATTTGTGCTGGGCTGCTGAAGTAAACTGCTTATTGAAGCTGTTGGCTATCTCCTTGCTGCTCTGAATCGTTTTTTTACCAAAGCTAATGGCCTGGTTAGGGTTGGCCAAAGAGCCTTTACTCAGCGTCTTGATGGTCTTTCATACTTTTTCAATGTTAGTACGGCTATTGAAGATGGACAGGTGTTGCTGCCACTTTTTCCGTTTTTCTTTCCTCACAGACCTGTAGATTCCTTCAATCAGCTCACGTAATCGGTTCGATTTGGGGTTGCTCTTCCTCAGTTCATCCCTTTCTTCAAATAAGTGCTTTGGTTTCATTGTTTAGGTAGGGAGTGAACAAACATGTTCGGCCTTTCAGAATCCACTTTTTGGTAGCCTGCATTGACGGTTTGGGGAAAGAAATTTTCACCTTTGTAAATGTCAGTGGGTGGCATTTGGAGGCTGAAAGTTCGTTCTAGTTGTGCACAAAATTCTAGCCAGTTGGCTTTGGCTAGGTTTGTATATGTCTTGCATGGTGAATATAGATGCTGTTGAGACGTATCTAGCTGCACACTGATGATCACAGGTAGGTGATCCGAGCTCAGCTGCGTTCTTGTTTGCCAGTTGGTGGTCGGGAGAAGTGACATACTGGCTAGAGTAATGTCAAGTGAGGTGGCTTGCCCATTGAAAGGAACATGAGTCGGAGTGTCTTCATTAAGGACTCCAAAATTAGAGAAGCCCCTTTCCTCAGCACATTGTTCTCCACGACAATCGATGATGGTGGAATGCCATAATGCGTCGTGGGCATTGAAGTCACTGAGGATTAAGGAGTCAGCGGTGTTGTGGAGCAAAGGCATAAGAGATGGCTGATATGTAGCTTTGGGGCGACTTCCGGAGGGCAGGTAGACATTGGTAAGCTCCAGTCTTGAACTGCCAACGCCTATGCAGATCTTCCGTATCTCCAAATGCTTATGCTTAATGTCGAATTGAAGCTCTGTGAACTGGATGCTGTGGTAGACTAGGAATGCGATATCGCCACCTTTGTTCTCCTCTCGATCTTTCCTCAAGAATGAGTACCCAGGTGTTATTGTGCTTCTTGATCTCTTGGTTAATTTGGTTTCCTGCAGCGCAGCAGTCTTGATGTCATAAGTAGGGATCGACCGGGGCCCTGGCCCCGGCCCCGGCTTGCCCCGGCACTTTTTTTCCACCCCGGACCCGGCCCCGGCAAACGCTATTCTCTCTACCACGGCCCCAGCCCCGGCCTCGGCAATTTAGCTGTCAAATAAGCCGGGGCAAACCGGGGTAAGAACCCCTAAGAATGCAAATTTTAAAGCGCTTTAAACATTTTTGACAGTGAAATATTATACAAGATTTTATTTACAGAGCTAATTTAATTGTTTTAATATTAGGATATTTATTGTTTATTATGCTATATTAAGATTTTCTAAAGCCTCTTTATTTTATTAACATTCCTTATTTTAATCACGAATCCTTATTCTAAAAATATAAAGATATCTTGAGTATTAAAAGCCGTTTGTAGATTTTATTTACAAGATGAGAGTTTGACAATAGATATCTATGGTTGAATTATATCTGGCTGACCTCTAGTAAGTTTGTATAAGATACGTAAACGGATCAATTAAAATTGTGCGGTTATAAAATTTTAAATAAACGAATTGGAACGCATAATTTTTTTAATTCCTGCTTTTCAAAAAATATACATAAATTAGTGAACTTTCACGCTTTAAAAAATTGTATTTTTGTTCCAAATAGTGTAATTTGATAAATAATTGTTAAAAAATGGTATTTAATCATAAATATAAAACCGTTTTTACTGAAAGTTTTAAATGATTTTAATGTTAAATAGTCGCTTCAATACTGCAAATCATCGAGGTCAGCTAGGTTTTATTTGCCTCCATAATCAAAAGACGTATTTTGCATATATTGGAGTTATTTTAATATCATTGCTAATATCAAAAATATATAAAACAAAAGAATTTTCGGTTAGACAGAGAATTTTTTACCAAAATTTTACAAGAAATGTTGCACTTCTGACTTTTCACGCGCAAGATATTTTCTGTGCACTCAATAAAACTACTCGGAGTAGAGTAAATTTTTGTTTTGAGAACTTGTGAAAAATTACAAGTGGCCAAAGTTTAAAACTGGAATAACTTTAAACACACAACAGCTACGTACATGAAATTTTAAATAGTTTGCACATGGCATATAATCTTTTTCATTTCAAATTTCAACGCAAATGGTTCAGAATAAAAAAAGTTATTGATAGACTTGTAATTTACGAAGACCAGTATTTTATGAAACAGGCCCCAGACAGTTTTCTTTAATTTAAGCTTCTACTTGTTGTTCAACGTGTAACTGGCAAAAAATTACAGCTAAAATGCCAAATGGTATCAAAATGAGCAGAATTAGGGGAAAAAGTGCATTTAGTTTCGGCACTTTTTAAAAGGACCCTCTTAATCGAGTTTAAGTGCAGTGCTGTGACCCCTACACATTTCAACGTTGTCTTTTAACTATTTACAATTACAATTTAACACCCGACCACTTAATTCAACCCGTTTTTACCTACAGCAATATGTGTGCCGAAATTACACTATTTTATTTTATAACGATTGCTCACCACAGACGCAGCGTAGAACCACGGGGACTAAAAATTCGGAAAATAGACTAAATTTTACCAAGACAGTTTAATTTTTAAACCAATTTATTGCGTAATCATGAAATTCCCATGTTCTAAAAACGAGTATCAATTTTATTTTTTATAAATCACACAATTTCACATAAAAATATCATAACATAACAAATAAAAAGCTCACGACAGTCATCTACATATAATTAGGTCTCATTTGAGCTACCAAACATCGTATTTCGTCCAGGATTACCAAAGATATAGTCCAAAATCAAAAATGCCCAATATGGAAAAGTGCCGAAATTAAATGCACTACCCTATTTGCTTGGATTATATATTTTTGCGTTTATTTTTAGGTGAATATTGAAAATTGTTTTTAAATTTTGTTACGTTAAAAAAATTCAAGCTGATGTCTAGTCTTTATTTTAGAATTTTTAAGTTTATTGTAAATCTACACAATAGTATTCATAAAATTTAAAAAAAACCTGCGGAGTCAGTCCAGTTTTTTTAACCCAATATTTTGTATCCTGCCAAAAGACACCAAACGTGAATTTTTATAACAAAAAGTTAATAATGAACTGTTTATATTCAATTTGAAAAAAAGTTTTCGCATAATGCTAAATAAGAATAATACTAATTTTTAAATAAAATATTTTGCTTGAAACTAGCACTCTTGTGCGAGTTAAATACTGAAAACCCGCCATTTTCTGCTATTTTTGGGTGCACCAATTTTTAACAGTGTTAGCGTTTTGCAGTGCATATTGCAACTTTGCTTCCACTTTTGCAAGTAAATGCGCTACACGAAAAAACAATTATTGACTGCAAAAAAATCTCTTCGCAAGAAATCAGTGGTATACACAGAAAGTTGCAAACGTTTAAAATGTTGCATTTTTTTCTTCCATAATTTTATTCAAAAACCTATTGTATAATCAAAAAATTTTTTTGGGTTGTATTATGTTTTTGATAAATCTCGAAAAATTACAAAAATTAGTGCAAAATCACGAAAATAATTACATTAAAAAAGTTTACGTGACGTTAATTTTATAATTTTTGGCTAATATTAAATAATTTGATTAAAATCATTAAAACAATCAACTTGAAACAGCTAGAACGCGAGTAGTCTCTTGTACTCGCAATATAATATTTTACTTTTTTACAACTTAAAAAGAGTGTTTTTTTAATTTACAAAAATTGACAATAAAATTTTAAAAATGCTCTTATTTTTTAAAATAAAAAGGTGCGTTTTAACCCTTTTTATATGTTTAAACTAAAAATGTTGAATAGTGGTGGGTAAATGAAATTCGAGTAAAAGTTCTTTTTTAAAATAACATTCAAGCAAGACTAGTATTCTTAACTTTTACGGTTAAATTTCGCCAATTAGGTACCAACATATTTAAATAAAAATATTTTAATATGAAGAGATTTTGTTATTGTGAAATATTTTTGTTACTTGTACCCAGTTTTGATTTTAGTTTCTTTACCACGTTTTGCTTTACTGATCAAAACATGCTCCTTGTAAGTATTTTAACTCTTCCTCTACATATTTGTAAAGCATTCTTTAAAAGTAACATAAATGGTTTGCTCTATTTGTAAAGCATTTTTTAAAAGTAACATAAATGGTTTGCGATTAAGTATAATATTGCTTTAAACAAGAATATACTGCTAATAATTACGTGAAAATGTACATATATTATGTATATAAAATAATAATTTAGGTTTAGAAAAATTGAAATATGAAAATTAAAATTTTGTTGTGCTTAGAAAAAAAAACTTTTGTGTAATAAAAAATAAATTTTTACTCACAAAGTACTTAAATTCTAAATTGTGACTATTCATTACATAAACCAAATAATTAACAGTAAAAATGTTGATTTTTATTTGAAAAAAATGACCAAAATTACAAATTCTGCTTATATTTTCGCCTGCCCTGGCCCCGGCCCCGGCCGGGGCAAAATTTTCTACCCCGGCCCCGGCCCCGGCCCCGGCCCCGGCCCCGGCATCAGCAAAAATTCTGCCCCGGTCGAACACTAGTCACGGGACAGAATGAAATCCAGGATTTCTTGGATCTTGTTGCTTAGCCTGTTGCAGTTAAACTGTAAAATGTTTAGGCTAGACGCAGCAGGCGAGACCCGGAGCCATGTGCCAAGCAGACTTGGGATGCCAGTAGATGTTGTAGGTGTTGTAGGAGTGTTGAGCGGTTTGCAGGACGAACAAGCATAATTGGTTCCCCATTCTGTCGTCGCTTTAAGTCCACTGCAGTTCTTTTCAGTTTTGCTGAAATGGCACCACCTGTTGCAGATGGAACATAAAACAGAGGCACAGTTCCAATTGATGTTAGAGTTACACACCGAACAGGTCCAAGGACCAGGGTTTGAGTGTATTTCTGAAACCAGCAGTAATGAACGGATCAGCAAAGCTGGCATTGGCTGATCCCAGTCCAAAAACACGGCGAGTCAGAAAGTTGGGGAGTTGGGAGAAAGGTATCCGTTTTTTGCAACGTTGATTCCTATGGAGATTCCATTGTTGACACTTCCACCACGAGTAGGCGACGGGTAAAAGAAGCAAAACGGTAATAACGGTGTAATAATGAAAACACGCACGTTCACTATCCACTATCCACTGCCACTGTGGTGTAAACCGGCCTTTATTGTTTTTCTTCCTTTTTAAATGTTTTTTTTTGTTTTTGACAGTTTGTTTTTTTTATTTCGCTAACAATATGAAATTAAATAAAAATCCTTTTTATTTATGTTAAACCCACTAAGCCTAAGTAGTATTGGCAAAACTAAAAAACATAATAATAAAGGGAAAATATGTGGCTTCATATATTTCTCAGACACATTGACTGCTGTTATTGAGGCACGACCTAAGAGCGCGCTTTTATTAGGGTACTCAGATGTGCTAATTAGGGCACTGTTTCTGAAAGGGGGCCCTTACTAGGGTGTGTAATAGCTCTTATTAGGGCGTGCCTTAATAAAAGCGCGCTCTAACTAGGGCGCGCCCTTATTAGGGCCATATGGCCCCTAATATGTGCGCGCCCTTATTAGAGCACTTATCGATTTTCAAAAAAAAATTTAATTTTAAGTCTGTTTTATGTTATCGTAGCTGCGATGGCCCAGTGGTAGTGATACGGCCAACCACTGAACAAGTGACGGGTTCTAGACCTGCGAACGTTAGACTTTTTATTTTTTTTCTTTTCAAAAAATTGTCAATCTTATTTTTTGTTTTATTATTTTTCTTTTAAATTAACATAAATAGAGTAGACCACCAAAAAAAAAGTTTATTTAAAAAAAAAGACCACCACGTTTATTTTTGTTATTGCTTTTTGGAATTTATGCTTCCATTTGGTACACCATAACAATTAAGTATAACACTATAACAGCATAATAGCATTCCAATTTATTTTTAGTTTAAACCAAAAACGTATGAAAAATTTATTTTGCTGAAAATTATGGTATGACCCTAATTAATTAGGACCCTAGTATTAAAATCAATTAAAAAAACAACTGTCCGTCTCCGTGCTCCCTTATATTTTTTCTTTAAAATTAAGACTATTTCGTATTTTATTTAATACACAAGTAAATCTTATCATTAAAAAGCAAGTATAAGGTAAGTATTTATTCATTTTCACAAAATTTACACTAAACAAAGTAGTTTTAAACTTTTCATTATTATTTAGTGCATATTTCAACAGGATTAACATATAAAAATTTTTTAGATTAGTTTTCTATTGTTAGGGTGTACAAAATGCGATAAGTATAACATTCAAAACACAATAACAAAAATAAACGACTATTTGTTGGTGGGCTACTCATGTTAAATTTAAAGAAAAATAATAAAACAAAAAATAAGATTGACAATTTTTTG
Source organism: Microlaimidae sp. YZB2_3 (assembly GCA_030248175.1). Taxonomy (NCBI): domain Eukaryota; kingdom Metazoa; phylum Nematoda; class Chromadorea; order Desmodorida; family Microlaimidae; species Microlaimidae sp. YZB2_3. The sequence goes on from JASAMX010031579.1 coordinate 78,419, forward strand.
TAAAGAAAAAAAAATTAAAAAAATCTTCCGTCCAAGGGATTCGATTCCGTTACTTGGTCAGTGACAGGCCAAATCACTACCACTGAGCCAGCGCAGCTACGATAACAGTCGCATAAAACAGACTTGCAAATAATCTTTTTTTTTTGAAAATCGATAAATGCTCTAATAAGGGCGCGCCCTAATTAGAGCGCGCTTTTATTAGGGCGCGCTCTAACAAGAGCTATTAGACGCCCTAATAAGGCCCCCTTTTAGAAACAGGGTCCTAATTAGCACATCCGAGTGTCCTAATAAAAGCTCGCTCTTATTAGGGCGCGCCCTAATAAGAGCAGTCAAGGTGTCTGAGAAATATATGAAATCACATATTTTCCTTTATTATTATGTTATATATTTTTGGTATAGGTATATAAAAAAACGCACGCATCATATAAACAGACAGACAAACAGAAATTAGGTTTATTTTAATATCATAATATAAATTATTCAATTTGGAACAGAAAATTAAATTTTTTAACGGCTATAATTCTGGGATTTTTGTATACACCTCTATGGCTTAATTCGTTTAGTCGGTTGAATAAAATTCAGGAACAAACACTCATATTATCGGACACATAGTTTATATCGATATATTTATGATTTAAAGTTCTAATAATATAAAGAAAGTGCAATAAATACGAATTAAAAAATTACTCATATTTTTAATATTGGTCAACACGGAACCGCCAGGCATATTGCGTTCCTAATTTGACCACCCGGCCCGGAGAAAAGTATGAGGAGCGCCGTCTGCGACCGAACACATAATTTTTACTGATTTTACGTTGATTTTAACGAGAATAAGCAATTTTGAGCTTTTATTGGCTATTGCAAAAAGACGACTACTGCAACAATGACAATTTTAAGCATAAATAAGCTATTTAACAAATATTCTACTTATCAAATTAATAGATTTCGAAAAAAATGTCAGCTATTAACAGATAAAGTTAACTAATTTTTAGTATATTTTGTCAAAAGACGGAATATAAAAGATAATTCTGCTTTCCAATATGTTTTTTTGTTTAAAGCAAAGTCATAACTGCAAAAATTCAATTGGTATTTTCACGTATTTCTTATACCAATTTCTCTATGTTGGCGAAATATATTTCCAGAATTTGACTAAATTATAATTAAAACTAGAAAAATGAACACAAGAATATGTTTATAACTTCTTGAAATTACAAATAACTAAATAAATGTTGTAACATTCTTATTTTATACAAAACTTAAAAAATTAGGGTTTTTTAAAAGCAAAAATTTAACTGCGGGTAACAGAGCAAAGTTAGAAACATACTTTTTTCTAAGTGTGCAAAAGGCAAAACCCAAAAACTCATTTTTTGGGAAATCCAACAACATTTTTTAAAACTCTAAAACCTTTATAATTTTTTTAGGTTAAGATGCCAAAAATAAACAAAAAATCCAAAAAAAACGCCAATAAATCACTTAAATTTGAAAGTTTTTAGTTTTGTCGTTTGGACATTTTAAACGACGTATGAACCAAGCTATTATTATAAGAGCACAGTGTAGTTTTTGAACAATATTTTTCACCTTGGTGCAAAAACTAGCTCCAAATAGTAACCGAAGAGAAAAAACTTAGGTTGTACTGTTAAAGCAACACTGTCACAAATCAAATTCCTATATAGCCCAAAACTCATCACTTTTTTAATACTCAACCAATCGAGCTGAAATTTAAAAATGCCATAGCCTTGTAGTAGAACACTCCAAATACCACATTTGAATTACATAGGTTTAGTATTAAATCAACTGTCCGGTTCGGGTGATATTGGAATTTGATTTGTGACAGTACTCCTTTCAATTTTAATAACGATACTGCTCCCTTAAAAAGTTAGTGCTCTTAATGTGAGATAACCTAATCCATTTGTCAACTTTGGTGTTGTGACTTGTAAAACACACCATCCCCTGTTTTCCGTTTTTTAAATGAAGTTAACCACCGAACCCAAGTTTTTTACTAATTTTGTTGTGGTTACTCTTAAAAAACACCACTCCCAGTTTTGTATGGGTGTTAAGTTGAATAGCAATTAATTTTTTATAATTACATGTACATTGGTTTTTGTATTATTTGTGGCGAATTGCAATTCTACACAGTTTATGCTCAGTGTTTGTTTGTTTGTTTTTTTTTAATTCTTTTTGAAATTCGTTTTAATACTTTTTAATCACAATATTCGCAAGATTTTTTAATTAATTTTTTTTTATTATTGCACCTACGTGTAGAATGCGGTTGTGTGTTTAGTATGCTTGCAATAAAATTAAAGTAAATTATTGTTTAAAGATGAACCTGAATTAGATTGATCACCATGATCACGATTTGTTTGTAATCTTGTTGTTTTCTAAATAAAATTTTTATATTATTTTTTCTAGAATCGTCTTTTTTGCTATAACTTATTTCCATTGGCGGAAATTTTATTTGATTTATTTTTTAATCGTCATAAATATACTGATTCTTTATAAATTTCGCTATGTTAACTCGTTACAAAAGATTTCACACGGTAATTAAAGAAGTGCCTCGAATGGGCCCAAGGCATTGCGGTAATCTGCTAAGTGATAAATATTAAAAATTAAGAACACTTCATTACATTATTGAAATCAAACTTTTCAAAACGTTTTACCTGTAAATTTTCAAATTTTCATGTAAAAACTTTGGAATTAGTAGTGTTTTTTTAATGTTTGAACAGCAATATCTCGCTAAATTTTTAACGAAAAATTTTTAACAAAAAATAAAAACATTTTTCGAAAGCTAAAAACGCAGGTGTAATTTTTAAAAGTGATTGCACTGATTAATTAAAAATTGAATAAATCACAAAAGTGCATTTTAAATTAGCTGTTTCTAATCTTGTTGTGTTTTTTCGTTTCATTTTGCATTTTAAATCACTGATCTAAAAAACAAAAAGTATCTTTTTTCTGTACTTCTGTCAATTAAACTGTATTTTTTTTCATTAGTCTTAAATTTTATATATTGTATTTTTTTGGATATATATTTATATATGATTAAAAGTTTTTATTTTAAGCTAGAAAGTAAACTCGTTATAATTTTTGTTAGACGTGAACCGTGCGTGATTATTAAACAAACCACTAACGAATTTAAACTTACCGTCCTTTTAACTAAACATCTTTTAAGTTTCAACAAAATCCTCCACTGATTAAATAGTTTCAATCTATTTAGATTTAGGATTTAATTCGTTTTTTTTAGATTTTCTAGCCCATGCTTTCGTTATTAAAATGAAAATAGTTTATTTTCATTTTATGTCTTATAATTAAGTTTTATTACGTGTAATGGAAGTTTTATGATATACAATAAAGCTCAAGCAAAAGTACATTAAAAACACGCTTGGTGTTGAAAAAAATTGTAATAGAGAAACGCCAGACATGTTCTATTGAATTCTGCACATAAAAATCGAAAACCTGTGCTCGAGATATTTGTTACTCATTTTTAAGTGTCCTAGGATGTGAAAGCCTATTGTCTTTACTATATTTAGTGCAAAGTCAGTAGTAGTTTATACAATTGTTAAAAATGTTGGCCGCTAAATAAAAATAGCTTAATGTTATATGAAAAGGTTTTTTTCTACATTTTTGCTTTTCATAGATTTTTTAATGCCTATTGCTACAAAAAGAACAGGTAAATATTTATATTGCATTTAATTTGAAAATAAGTAACTATAATAAAAAATTTTTTTGTTATTTTCTCTTTTTTATGTTCGCTTTTTTTTGCCTTCCTAAGAATTTTATGCGTCTCTTTTTACATATTATTAGATATTATTAAGAGCTTAAAAACCTTAAAAATCAAAATGTGACCCACTATATGATGAACCTGTTTTTGCTTTTAGTTTTCAAAAATTTATATCCACAGCTGGAAGGGGAAGGTTAAATTCCGATTCGACCGATTTATATTTCTACCAAGTGGGAAATGAATTTTCAGAAAACGAAAATTTTGTAAGTTTTTTGTTCACAAAAACGATCATTCCAAAAGATGCGTTTAGAATTTAAAAATTAAGCAAAAATTATCTTTTGATGGGGAATAATTTATTTTTTGCATAATCATTTTTAATTAAATCAGTCTATGATATTAGAATTTAAAACAGCAGTTTGAGAAACTAAAGGCGTTTTTTAAGGCAATAAATAATTCTTTACATTTTTTGGGCAGGTCGAGGGATTAGATATTTAAAAGCAATTGTTTTTCGGTAGCTAAAACTTGCAGCAGGTCTTAAACTATTTTAGGTTTTGAATATTAGTAATTTTTCCAATCATTATTCTTTTTTACAATGTTTTGACAGCAGTAAAAAAACGCAATTAATGGGAGCTAAAAAGGAGCCGTACATATTCAGCTTATCACAACATAAATTTCAATAGATTTGCTTTAAATGGTAACTTGCAGCTTAATTGGGTTATTGGGATACAAAAATGCATAAAAAATTTTTATTAAATAAAAAAAGTGTAATTTTTTATATCTTATTGCATAATATCTAAAATATAAAATAAGGTTTGTCGCGTTTGCGATCAAAAGAAAACCGCACGTTTTATTTAGATCTGAAGGAACTGCACTGAAATATTGTACAAAACTTTTCTGTAATAAATTACCTTTTAATTTTCATTACATTATTTAAACAATAAATAAATAATATATTCATATACAGTAGCATATTTTTAAAGTTGATGTTTCTGTGTGATGTTTAATTCTTAGGTGTTTTAATGAATTTTATATTTAGGGTGAAGTGTGCATTACAACAGTTACATTAAAAGAATTCCGATTTCGCTGCGATGAATGCACTCCTAAAAATCTTCAAAATGGAACATTTCTTGTATACTGGAAGTAATATATATTATTTGTAATTTTCAACATAAATTTTTATGTTGTTTAAATTTTTACATGGGTCCAGTTTTTTACTTTTTTTCTTATTGGTTTAGATGCGACACAAGATACCGCTGCTGCAATCGAACTTGTTGCAAATTGTCTATCATCCCTAGTCTTCCAAGATGGATTATTGTGTAAGTCAACCCATTATTGTGTAGCAAATATTATCTCAATGTGTGCGTGCGTGCGTGCGTGCTTGCCTGAGTGCGTGTGTGCGTGCATGTGCACGTACGCACGTGCCTGCGTACGTGTTTGTGTGTGTTGTGTGCACTTCTGTGTCTGCGTATCTTAAAGTTTGATTCATACAAAGTAAATGGACGGACTTAGGTTTATTTAATTTTGTCTTTTGAAAATAAACAAAATATATTTTTTATTAAATACAAAATTGACACAGCAATAATTCTCAGTACTTATAGTTAAGAAAAAAGTGAAAAAAAAAATCACAAGATGCATACATGTTTGGTTAAAAAAAAAATCAGCTGTTTTTGCGTTTTATAAAGTTAACAATTAACTTTTTAACTCTTCGTTTCGTGTACTGAACTTTAAACTTTGGATGGCAAATAAAATATTCATATTGCTTATATTTTAATTTTCCGAAACTTCAATCTCTTTTATGAAAGTACTGTAAATGCCCAGAAACTGATTTGGACTTTTGATTTTCGTTTCAATATAATATATTTAGAGGCGGTATGCTGTTTCTTTTTTTCACTGTGATAGCTGCTATTTGTGCGTGGCAAAACAGTAATGATAAAAAGGCGGCGAAAAAGCCAAAGACGCCGGACCCTATGGACGAATTGCAGATTCGGTTCGACGCGGTCAACCTAGGATTTCCGGTCCCCGCGAAAAATAACACTACACTGCAAAATTTTTTTAACACAGTCGTTAACAAAGCCGCTAGCAAAGAGGCGGACTCGCAAACTCACAACAACGGCAACATGTTCGTTCTGACGGAAAATATGCAGTTCAAAGCCGGAGCTCTAATCGAAGACTCAGAAAAGAGACTGTTGGAAAGGAGACTTTCCTGGGAAATGAAAGCAGCGGTAAGAAATAAAAAGCACACTAGTTTCAGAAGTGGAAATGAACGTTGGAACCGTGCTCAAACAAAAATGGACGCCGTAAACGAAATTAAAAAGTGCAAGTCTAAAAAAGAGCTGCGATTGGAAATAAGCGAGATTCCTTTGAGAAAAAACGGTAAAATTGGTGAAAATATCCGCAATTTTAAAATTGAAAATGAAACAGACGAGTGCAGTATCTAAATCGACGTATTATAATCATAGCTTTCATAGGACAAAATTCAGGTCTATTTTGTTTTTTTTTCCTTGCTACACACTCAGCTTGCCATTGTGTACTTCAAATTTTTTTAGAAACTAAATGTGTATTATGAGTCAAATAAAAAATCCTTTACTGTCTTCGCACATGCATAGTTGTAATTTTATAATGAATATCAAAAGTCAAATTTTTTTGTTGTGATTTTTAAAATTATTCGTGTGATGGGTACAATAAAATATTCTCTTCAATGTTTTAAAAAAAAATTGCCGACAAAATTGTTTTACGCTTTTATAAAAAAATAAATGTTGAATTTTGCTATGGTATAAACTGATTTTTTTACCATAATATATCATGCTTTGTTTAAAATAGACGGCACTTAATTAGAACTTTTACTCGTGCTAACGACGTTATTCAAAGTCAAAAGAAAAATAAAATTTTGGCGGAATTTTTGAATTTTTAGTCTAATTGTTTGCATAACAGTTTGTTGTTATAATCAGGCATAATTGAGTTACAAAAATTTATTAAAATGTTACAGACAAAACTAAAATTGTGACGGTATTTTATTAAAAATGTTTAAATTCAGCTTTTTAAAACAAAACTCAATTTTAATGTTTTAAAAATTAGTTTTCTTGGAGTAAAATAACTATTTGATCAGGCAAAAATAATCAAAAAATTAGAAACAAAATCTTTAATAGTACGCGATATTTTTTTAAAATTTTTTATTGTTTTGTCGTTAAGTATGAGAAATATATGAAAGTAAATAAAATCTGAATAATTTTCTTAATTTATTTTATTTGTTAAATCATATTTTTTGTGGTTTTATTATATTTTACTTTATATTTAATAATAATTGCTTATAATAATGAAGAAAAAAAAATTTATATATCAAAAAGTCACAAATACGTTTAAAACAGCATTAAACGTAAATATATGATTTTATAATAAATTTAGAGTTTAAAAAGGCATCAAGTAGCGCAAATATAGCACAGAATAGTAAAAAATTTTTTAAAAATTTCGTAAAACCAGAGCCTCATGTAAAGCCCGGCACATATATTTCGTTTAAAATGTCCAAAGTACAAAAACAAAAAGTTTAGTTTTAGGCAATGTAAAAGCGCTTTTTGAATTTTAAAAAAATTTTTGTTCTTTTTTAGGTTTCGAAGCCAAGAATTGCAGGAAAAAATCTAAAAATATTTTTAAAACACCAAAAATTGGAGTGTATAGTTTTGTCTATTGGGCACTTTGGACGAAGTATGAACATGCTTAATTTTTGCCGCAATACAACCTATATTAAATATTTCATTTAACCGCAATATAGGCATAAACTTTACGTTTTTATGTAAATCAATATCTTTTTGTGACACCACTTGGAATTTGTTAACAATCCGTTTTTCCCACAAACCCTATAGATTTTTACTCAAATTTTCAGAACTGATGTAATTAAATACACTGTTTCAAATTTTTGCCACTAAAATTCAAATTATACTTCTTTTGATGGTTTAAAATAGGTTTTAATTATGATATTGTAGTTAATTTTTGGCACTTAATTTCAAATTGTATTTTTAGCTGTTTTAAAAGAGGTTTTGAATTTCTGAGAGTGTGGCCAACTAACAGGGATTATGCATTTTTACGCAATTTTTGCATAAGTTTTTGTTGTACTTTGCTATCAATATTAATGGTATATAATACCACCATAGTCAAAACCCTCCTATTTAAACGGAAATTGTTCAGTGTTAATATTTTTACAGAGTAATAACGTTATAAAATCACATTTAGCCAATTAGCGCTTACGTAAAAAAGGAGATCTTTCATCCATTGGAGATTAATTGGCTAAAAGTGATTGGGGCTTGGGAAAAATGGAGATTTTTCATCCATTGGAGATCGAATTTTTTCCCCAGCACTAATTGGCTAAAAGTGACTGTATTAAACCTCCCACAACCATTCCCACAGAAAAAAACCAATATGACGTGATCACAAATACTATATGACATTAAAATCCTAACGTGAAAAACATAACGGGTTTAAACTCTTCCTTGTAATCCGTGGTGTGGTTCCAGCGCTGCATACATGCAGTTCAGCAGAGCTCATTCTAATGAACGGCTGTTTGTTTATCGTGGCTGATATAACACTGGCACACTTTCACAATTTCTCTTAGTGTGAGTCTTTGGAGAAGTAAGAAGGGAACTGGAGCAATCATAAAATTTTGGAACTTAGATAGATATGAAAATGGCCACTTGGAGTCTGAAACTAGAGATTAGTTAGGGTTAGGTTTTTTTTAAACGTTCGGCTCCAAACTCTTCATTTCCGGCTCCAAATTCTCAATTTTTTGCTTCAAATTTCAGCTGTGTGTACGTTTGATTTGAACGATCTTACATTGTAAATCTAGGTAAAATAGAAAAAACCAAGGTTATTAAAAAATAGTTTAACACAATGCCACAAGTTGCAAAAACACCTGACATTGCTTTAAAATTCGTGTTAATTTTTCAATTTTAAAGAAAAATATATTTATTTCTTTTCAAATTTTAATTTCAAATTTTCAAATTATAATTAATTTTGCGGCGAAACCGGAAACCTAATTTTATTATGCTAGACAGGTTTACAATGATTAAAGAAAATTAAAGTTTGTACAAAAATAACGTGGAGTAAAAACAAGTTTAATGTGAGCTTATTCGCCAATGGCACGGTGAATAAAATTTTTCTTTCTTTTAATGCAAAATGTTTTTATTAATGTATAGATTTTAATTCCTACAGAGATTATTGTTATACAAATCAACCCTTATATTGGTAAAAAATGCTCATTGAACTTTTTTTAAATCCATTTTATGTTTGTACAAACTAAGGTTTATACAACACTGATGTGGAATTTAAAAAAAAATTCATACGGGAATATTTCACTAACAGAAAAGTTGATTCAAACTGTAAATATGTAGCTAACGTTAAATTATGTACAATAATAAAACTGATGTATAAATTGACCATGCCTTTGACGAGATAGGCTTATCTGAAAATTTTTTCAACCCAGCAATTTTTTTTAAGTCTACATCAATCTTAAGTGATCTTGTACAGTAGTAGATAATAAACACAGTATAAAACGGGCAAGTAGCATTTAGAGTATGGTATTCCAGTAGTGAATTTTAGTTTAGATAAGTGGTTGCTTTAATTTTATTAAAATATTATATAAGGTGCTAAATTTATCACTAAATCATGTTTTGATAGTTCATAATTAAACATACATTAAAATTAAAAAAAAAAACATATATTTAAAGAACAATAATGTAATATATTTACAAAAACACATAAATAACACTTTACTTAATTAATCTTTTCTGATTTTTACCACGTCTCAAACGCTGATAAAAAATGTGCCTGATGTCTCAGCGTTGATAAACAATACAGATCACGGAATAAAACACAAAACACGCAAATTTCAATATCGAACTGATGTAACGGCTTTTTATCTGTGTTTAAGACGCATTTTTTTCTTTTAAAATTAAGTAGGAATAAAAAAAACCTTTTCACGCATTCAAATATGAAGTTTTGGTTTTAAAACTTCTCCAAAATGAAAAAGAGCGTTTTCCTCTTAATTTTTGAGCTCATTTTGCCTTGTTTTTGCCATTTCACTTAAACCAGCAAAAAATTGTCACTAAAAACTAATTTGGAACCGCATGTACAGAAGTTGAAACCACTTTCGCTAAAAGAAAAGCCTAAACCTAAGCCTTAGCCCATGTGATTTTTTTTGCTGGCCGTCAAGCGTTTTTTGGCACACAAGTTCTAAAAACGTTGTGAAAGCTCTAAAAAGTTACAGCGTTGGTATCGTGTTTCATAAAATATACAGCATAAAAATTTATTCTTTATTTTTATGTTATATAATTTTGCTTTTACTTATAGCCTTACCCGCCATCCAGTAATTTAACATGAAACCATCGTCATAAAAATCAATTATATTATAACACAAATTCACTAAATTATTTTTTCAACAGTATCTATACAATACCAGTGAATTAGAATAGAAATTAAGTTAGTCAAACTATTTGCTAAAAACAACAGCACTAATCGATCTAAGTGTAAGTTAAAACATTACACCGTGAAAGACTTTTTTTTAACAGCACCTTGTTTTTCAATTTAGCATTTTCGATTTCTATATAGTTGCTTGGACAAAAGACCACTGAAGGCATGAAACAACTTTTCTTTTTCAAACTTTTGTTTTATTAATTTCAAGGCGTTTTTTCGCGTGCAGTTGAACATTGAGTAAAACTTAAACAGCGCTGAGAGTCATTAAAAATTACAATTTAATGGATTTTACAGATTTTTTTAGTTTGTTAGCTTTGTCTTGAATAATTACCAGAGATGCAGCACCGAGAAAGTCGTGGAGAAAAAACATTGTTTCTGCGATGTGAAATAACCTGTGGAAATACAGGTTATTTACCGCAGACACAGGGCGGCTAGCGCTATAGCCAGAACGGCGCCGTAGGCCGGGACCGGCGGGTAAGCGGCGGCGCTGGTGAATCGGTCGAAGCAGGTGCAGAAAGTCCTGGCGGGGTCCAACAACGTGGACTGGGCGTCCCGATAGTTGCAGTCGAAAACGGCGAATCGGATCAAGGGGGGATAGTCCCGATCCGACCAGCGCTGCCAAGTCGGTCGGTTGCTCTTGTCGTCCAGGTTTTCCAGGTCCGGACAGTTGGTCCGGAGTGACAAATCAGGTTCTATATCCGTAACTTTATACGTACTCACTTAATTTTGTTTGCTAAAAGTCATGAACAAATTAATCAGCGTTGGGAAAAATTAGTATGTTGTTTGTAAACTTTTACGAAAAACACTATTGTTTATAAAGCCCTATTTTCTCATATATCCGTCGATATAGTTGTCGATTTGGCCTGGTGGTTAGAGTCTGAGACTTGCTGGCAAAGGTTCAATTCCCACGGGAGACAATTTTTTTTAATTTTTCCAGAAGTTTGTAAAATGTACAAACAAGTTTTTGTCCCATTAGAAAGTCACGTTTTTGTAAAATAAGCTAATGTTTTAGTGGAAAAATTACAAACAAGATTAAGAGAGTAAAATGACCTGGATTTTTCAAAGTCGTTACTTACTCTGAGAGTATAAACACGGTATAACCCGAAAATATATAACATAATAATATAAGAAAAATATGTGACTTCAATCACTTTTTACAGACAAATTGACTGCCCTTATAAGGGCAGGGCGCTAATAAGAGCGCGCTTTTATTAGGGCACTTGGATATGCTAATTGGGGCCTAGTTTCTGAAAAGATGGCCCTAGTTAAGGCGTGTAATAGCTCTTATAAGAGCGCGCCCTAATAAGAGCACGCTATTATTAATAATAATAATTATTAATAATAATTAATAATAATTAGGGCGCCCTTGTTAGGACCACGTGGCCGTAATTAGGACAAATTTTCTAGTTTTTTTATAAAAAACAAAGAACATTTTGGTGTTACCTTATATTTTTCGTTTAGAAATTTGGACTATTCGTTTTTTGTTTCATACACAAGTAAATCTTATCATTACAAAAACAAGTAGAAGGTATTTTTTATTCATTTTTACAAAACTAACAGTAAATAAAGCACTTTTAAGTTTTTTTTTTTATTATTATTTAGCTCAAATTTACATGATTAGTATTATTTAAAAATTCTTTAGGTTGATTTAGTTTTGTTATGAGGTATGAAATGCGATAAATATAATTCTAAAAAAAAACAAAACAAATATAAACGAATATTTTTTAGTGGGATACTTAACTTAAACTTAAAGAAAAATAGGATTGACGATTTTTTGTAAAGAAATAAAAAAACCATCGTCCGTGAAACTCCAACTTCAGCGAGGTACGGGGTCTTTAGAGCCACAAGCAGGGAACTTGGAGCCTTTAAGAAAAATTTGCTTAATGCTTGGATTTAGGTTTTGCTTAGGCTTAAATAAACATTTTAGCGATTTTTATTTTCGGTTTCAAGTTCCCAACTTATAGCTCCAGGTTACCAACTTACGGTTCTATGTTCCCTATTTCCAGCTCCAAGTTCCCTCGGCTGGCTCCATCGACCCTAAATCTTCAGCGGGACTCATAAAGCGTCACCCACTCAGTGGTTAGGTCCGAATCACTACCACGGAGCCAAAGCAGCTATGTTAAACACTTTTTTTTGGAAATCGATTTTATTTCTGAGATTCCCAAACTAGAGTGCACCCTAATTAGGGCTATATTACCCCTAACAAGGGCGCGCTCTAATAAGAGCGCACTTTTGTTAAGACGCGCCCTTATAAGAGCTTTTACATGCTCTAGTTAGAGCTGCCTTTTCAGAAACGAGGTCCGAATTAGCACATCCGAGTGGCCTAACTATGACGCGCCCTAATTGAAGCAGTCAATGTGTCTGAGCAATATATAAATTCACATAATTTCTTTTATTATAATGTTATATATTTTTGATTAAAACTCTCGTTATTTTATTTAACATGTAAGTGTATCTAGCACAATAATTACAAATCAAGCCGCAAACCAAGGTATAATCAAAGAAAGTAAATATCGTACTGCATCTGCATGCCGAGTACGAGTATACTTACATAACGAGCGGTTTAACTACGATGTGTCAATGCAATAAGTGGGAATATTTGACATTGGTCTCAAAACAAATTTATTTTTCGCTTAGTTATTAAAGCATGTATTTCCTGATTATAAAAGTTTGAGTGTCAAAGTATTGTCAAAAATTTAGCGTCATTTAAAATATTTAGTCTAAGTTATTTTAAAACAAAGTTTCAGAAACATTCGGCAAAAAAAAACATTCGTTTTCGCTTCCTGGTGGCATTTAAGTTTAGCAATAAAATTTTGTTCGATTATATATTTATAATATTGGATATAAACTGATCTGTCATTGATACTTGCAGCATTCGTAGAACTGAAGGCAATTGCCGGTGGCGCGAATGCAAGTATCGGAGAAATCATCTTCTTCACGAAAATATATTCCGCCTTTGGCTAATAATGGAAACAGAAGTAAAAACGAAAGCGGTGCCAACCACATTTTATAAAAGTATAAAAACAAGTAGTTATTGTATACAAGGAAGAAAAATAACAGGAATCGTCAGTATAAACCAACGAATTAAGTGTTTGAAAATAAACAATAACTTGATTTTTATTATAAAGTTATAAATCCCGAACGAATAGACACCAAAATAACTAAAACGAAAATAGCTGCAGAGGTTTATGTTTTAGTAAATTGAAGTTTTTAACTCCTTTTTTTAATACTTAAAATTTTATTCGTTGAAAAAAACACGAAAAATTTTAAGGAATTTTTTATTGATTTTTAAAGCGTCAGACAAAATAAATTCTAAAGAAACATTTTGTTAAATGACTCCAAAGTTCTTAATAAAATAAACATGAGCGTGAAAAACAGTATTGAAATGACTTATAAGTTTCAAAATCAACACATAAAGTGTTATAATTTTTAATTGATTAACTAGAATTTTCTTCCTTGTATACGACGTGTAAAGAAGGAGCTTATTGTTTTTTCACTCTAAGCTCAGTTTAAGGACCGATGTTTTGAATTTCTGTGGGAGATTAAAACTTACAGAACAGGTCGAAGACGAACTTTGCAAAGAGGCGGCCGTTTGGCATTAAAAAAAGTTCCAAAGCAAACAGAGTGATTCTTTGTTACCTCTGGGCGTTCAATTGCAACGTAAATAATTAGCAACGCCTTGTACCGACCCAGGTGGCTATGTGGAAAGTTAAAACATTCGAAGGTGAAGAGAATAAAGGTGAACAAACGGCAGAGTCCAAGGGGCAGAAGAATAAAAGTTGACCTCTATTTCGCTAGCCATTTAGATACAATGTAGATCAAATGCTCTTTCAGATGACAGTGCAACATAAGCTAATAAAAGTTTTTTAGTTTCCAAAATTAAAAACTTCAATTAAAAATACCAGTTTCCAGTGCATTTTAGTTCCAACAGTGTTTCTAATGGAAACACTGTTTGAACTAACGCGAGAGCAAAAAACAGACGTCTAATTTATATTGTTTCTTTATTGATACAAAATATTTGTACAAAAATGATGGTTTAAAAAATCGCACATATTAATATACTAATTAACGTTGCCACATATGCTGTATTGATTTTAATTGTTATTGTGCATATCTAGAAAAATAAAAAAATGAATTTGCAAACGCATTAATCTATACATTTATAAAATATTATTGTTATGTTAGCAATATATGCTCACTGCAAAATGGTTTCTGGTGCACATCATTTTTAGTCTATGCCGTATATCATTCGCAATCATTACCAATTAATAATTTAAAAAAATAGTTTTCTAAGAGACCTGTCAAAGTTTTTTAGAACCTTAAATTAACAGTAATTTTGCGTTGCATAATATTTGACCCAAAACTTTGTTTGTAACTCAGAAAAAATGCCATTTCAAAAAGCAAAAAAAAAACACGCACATTTTATTATTTCAATCTGGATATTTTAAAACACAATGAAAATAACCAAAGTCAAGATCCACCAAACAATTGAAACTAGATGTTTTAAATAATTGATAAAATATTTTACTAACAAAGGGTCAGCTTATTTCAGTGCATTTTTTAATGTTTTAAATGTGTCCTGCACTATGCGAATTATTTTAAATAAATAAATTAAATAAATAAATAAACACACAACAACTTTTTCGTATTCTGACAAAACATAACGCATTAGACTTTTTTAAAAACTTTTCTCACAAATATAAAATATATATTTTTTATATTTTTCAGTATAAGTTTTATTAGTTGAGAAAATAAAAACGCAACAAACCTTAAGATTTTGATTCGAATCTTAACAACATTTTTATGTCTCAAAAATGCCTGGCATTTTAACCTAAATTTGTTGATTATGATTCTAAAAGCTGATTTTTAAGGTCTAACCTAAATTTGTTGACTATAATTCTAAAAGCTAACTTTATAAGTTTTTCAAATAAAATTAAAAAATAAAATTCCATAAAGCTCAGTTTCAAATAAAATTGTATTTTGAATAATTCTAAATTTATTAGAGGTCTTTGATTTAATTATAAAATTTTTTATCAGACCAAGTGACAATTAAGTGTGAAAGAGACCGCTCAAGCTTTTAAAATAAAACCGGGAAAAAAATGACGCTAACAATTCGAAAATAAAAAATTAATTTGCGGTTTTTAATTCCGAAATTTAAAAAACACTGAAGATAACGTAGTTTAAAAATGCTATTTGGGAGGCGAGAGTGAGTGGATTATTTCAATGAAAACTGGCACCCACGATAAAACAGAAAAGCAAACAAAACAAAGTTTAAAAAAATTGTTCAAATGACTAATATAAAACCAAGAAAACGCACTTGATCTTATAGTTCATTATGCCAGATTTTTTTAAACATCAATAACAAAACCCAATTATTTATTCAGTTACTTGACAATGCCAAAAAGATAAATTATATTTAAACAGAAGTTTAAAAGTCTGAAAAAATATAAATTTTACTGCCATAATTGTGACAGAACCAAAAAATTACTTAATTATTATTAAGTCTATTGTGTATCTGCGGTTTGGGATAAGCCAAAAAATTAAGGATCAGTTCGATTTTTTTAAATTTTTCTTGCTCAACTTGTTAAATTTTATATTACTCCCAATTCAAAACAACATATTCTAACAATTATAACGGCTGGTTATGTATAATATAATATTTAAGCTATGATATTAATATGTGGCAGCCACAATTAAAACAACATTGTAACATAACAGCCACAAAGTATGTATACAATAATATTACATTAGCATGTGGAGGTGATAGTCTGTTTTGTGGCTTCTTTATTTATTTCATCAATTTTATGGCAAGTTATTTAGTTTTTTTCTCAGTTGTTGGATTGTGCCTGGTAAGTCAAATATTTATTTTTAAATTCATACACGATGGTCAAAAACCTTTAATTTAAACCGAAATCGTTCAGTGAGAAAGATCTCGACAGAATTTTGACGCTATAGAATCTACACAATAGTCAAAATCCTCCTATTCAAACGGAAATTGTTCAGTGTTAAATTCTTAACACAGTTATAACGTTATAGAATGACTTTTAGCCAATTAGTGCTTATTAAAAAAAGGAGATTTTTCATCATTGGAGATTAATTTTTTCCTAAGCGCTAATTGGCTAAAAGCGATTCTATTAGCTCCTCCCACAAATATTCCCACAGAGCTATAAACCTATAAACTATAAACCTATGACTATAAGCTATAAACCTATGACGTGATTATGAATACTACATATATGACATTTTGAGGGTCCTTAAAATCCTGACGTGTCTTTCAGCCAATGAGCACTTGGGAAAAAATTGATTTGCAATGAACGCATGAGATCTCCAGGTTTTATCTCCTTTCAATTTGATTTTCAGTGAGAAAATAGCCGCAAATCACCAATAGTATCCGCCATTTCAGGGTTCTTAAAATTTAAATACCTATGCACTACTTAGTTTGGAGATTTTCCTGCTGTTGGTTTAATATTGTCTGCTGTTGTTGGTTATTTGGTTGATTATTGTTAATTGTTGGTTTTATGCTGTTGGTTATTATTGTTGGTATTTTTATGAGGCATAAATGCGTAAAATAAACTTCAACAGTTAATAGCTTGATGTTTTTATCTTGGTTATCACTAAAATTAACCTAATTAAAGAGCATCAGGTAAAATTTTCGCTGATGGCATTAACCGCTTTATTTCGAATAATCAAAAAGAATAGAAATATGAATAAAAGTGTTTTTTTAAACTATTCAGCCCTAAAGTATATCAAAAAAATTAAAAAAAAACAAAATCAAAAAAATACTTGTATTTAAACCTAACTAAGTAAACTTGACATTATTATTTTATGTTGGTATGTAGTGAATTTTATTATACATTATATCCAAGGTACTATAATAGAGAGTTATTAGTTGGTTTTGTAACAATAAGGCTTTTAATTTAATAATATTACTTAAAAAATATTATTAAAAAACCATACCAGTTAAACATTTAATACAAAACATTTTTTAAAGCTTTTAATAGGTACGTAGCTAACTTTTGTCTGACGATAATAAAATATTTTATTACGGGACACTTTATAATAAAAGAATGTGAATAGTTCAACAAATCATAGCGCAATATATGGTAAATTTTATATAACATTTGTTTCCGCAAAAAAACTCGAAAATAAATAAACGTAAGGTGACAAACATTTTTATTTAAAACATTCGCAAATGTCAAAGCAATTATTCTAATAACATATATTTATTATTAAACACTTTTATGCAACTTGAAAAGCTTCAATATTATAGAAAAAACTATTTGCAACCAAATTTTATTTAATATTAAATAAAAATAACAAACAATCCCTAACCACTTTGAGGAACGACTATCTTAAATAAATCAAGAAACTAATTACAGTTAATCGACTAATAGGCAGATTTAGAATGGAAACCGAGAAAGCGAAAAACCTGGATTTTAAATTTGGTTTATTGGTACATGGTCTTGGAGCAACAAGCAGGGAACTTGAAACATCGAAAAATTTTTGGAACTTGGAGCCACAAACCATGGAAACTTGGAGCTTTTAAAAAATGGTTTGCGCTTAGATTTAGGTTTTGCGTGGCTTAGGTATACGTTTTAGCAATTTTTACTTCTGGTTTCCAACTTACGGCTCTAAGTTTCGGCTCAAAGTCCGCTATTTTCGGCTCCAAGCTTCAACTCCAAGTTTTCTCGGCTTCATCTTTAGCGTTATTTTAGTTACAATTTCTTTAACGGTTGTAGGGTAACTGACTTAATTTCGGCCACCTTTTTTAATTTTTTTGAATAAGTTTTTTCTGGCTTTTTCAATCAAGCCGAAATTTGGCCTAAAAATCGAACAATAGCTATATTTGTTATTCCAGTGCAAAATTTGAATATTTCTGTTACACTTAAAAATCAGTGAAGGTTTAAACTTTTTTTTAAAAGTGGCCGAAGTTAAGGCGCGTGCCATTTATTTCGGCCACCTACAAAAAACTGGCCATAACTATTGCTTAAACGAACAATAAAAATTTCTAAAGGTTGCAAATTTACCCTTAGGTATTGTTCTTGGTACATATAACTTAATTTTTCCCGTTTGCGAACTTTAATAGTTATTAGCAGGACTTTAAATAATTATGTCAAAACCTTAAAAAAACAAGTTTTAATAATTTTAGTTTTAATTTGTATTTTATTTTTGTTCAATTTTTATTTTTGGCTTAAAAAATGTTAAAAAAAGGTCAAACGAGCAAAATATATTCTTTAAAAATAGGGTAGTACACTGATATTTAAAAACAGCAAAAAACGGCAGGTTCTTTTACCTAAATTTTCAGGTGGCCGAAATTAACGGAATCTTAAAATGCGCAGTGCGTTAAACGCATTGCAAAATGATTTTGAAGAAAATATCAAAACATGAAAATTAACAACTTTGAGCCTTAAATAGAAAATATTTTAAGGTTATATATTGCTTCGTTCTAAATTTGATGCAGTTTAAACACAAAGCAAAAATTAGAAAAAACACAAAAAATTCACTTTTTGTATGAAAATGTTAATAATACAGAATAATACAAATAAAAAACTTTTGCAAAAACACTTTGTTCAACATTAATCCAGTTACTTTTTTGCTAGTTCTTTTGTGTTTTAAAAATAAGCCAATTTTCTAACACCCTAAATTGGTGGCCGAAATTAAGGCGCGGCCGAAATTAAGTCAGTTACCCTAATAATGAACAATTTTTACAAAAGGTGACGACCCATAACTGCAGGCAAGATAAGATGAAGATTTTTTTTGGAGACAGAGAAAAATACCCGTACCGGTATTTGAACCCGGGTCTTCTTTCCTTGAATCCTAGGCCTGTTTATCTCAGTCCGGCGCGCTACCACTGCACCATACGGGATAGTTTTTGATTTACTTTACGGTGTAACTTATACTCGTCAGTAGTTGTGAGTCATCAGTTCAGGAAGGGACGTTCCACGTCACAGCTTCCCACCTAAGAAAAAACTACGCTCAGGGTGAGCTTCTCAAACTGCCATTTCAGATTCAAATTGCTCGCCTTAGCACCCCATAGGCATGCTTTTTCTACAAGGCACGGTACGAATACCGCTTGTGATGACTCATAACTGGAGGCGAGATAAGATGACGATTTTTTGGAGACAAAGAAAAATACTGGTACCGGGATTCGACCTTTCCTTGAATCCCAGCTCTGTTCTTTTTAGTCCGGTGCGCTACCACTTCACCATACGGGCTGGTTTTTTATTTATTTTACGGTGTTTTTTATACTCGCTAGTAGTTGTAAGTCATCACTTCAAGAAGGGACGTTCCACGTCACAAGAGCAGTAGGAATTAACGCTTTTTATTGCAAAAAGATTTTTTTTATTCAATTAAAAATTATATCTGTTTTTTGGTTAGTTCGTTTGCTAAAAGCATTTTCTTTTAAATTATAACATTACTAATATTACTTTTAGGTTTATCTGCTGTCACTTTCAGCTCAACAGGATTATTTAGTGTCATGTTTTTTCTATCCTTTTGACCAGAAGTATTTTCATGAAGTTTTGAATTAGGAACAACATAAATTACTTTCAAATTATGCAGTCCTGTTTTTCGCCCAGAGTTCCTAATAGAAACACCTTTATCTTGTAATGACTTTGTATCATAAAATGCTGTTGAATTTTCAAGATCACATTCATGTTCGGCGGAATGTTTTTTACTTTTTGTTTGTCTAGGTTTATAACAATTGTCTTGTATACCAGATTGCCCTTGTTTCATCCTTTGAGATTTTTTTCGCTGAATTTTTTCGTTACTCCGTTCAGCAATTTTTTTCCCATAACGTTTACTATCTGTATGATGTATATCTACAACGGTTTCTTGACTTTTATGATAATCCGTAGAACTTCCAGTGGCATTCGGGTGTTTCCGCATCGACAATCCGCTGTCACTTACTGACTTTATTCGTTCTTTAGTAACCAAACCCGGTGGTTGGAGTTCTAAGCTCTCCGGATTAAGCAATACACCTTTGCTTAAACCGTTTTCGCTTCTGGATTTCGTTATGGTGGCGCCGGTTTTGCGCACGGTGTTTTGGCGACCCACACCGCGCAGCATATTTTTCCGTTTAGCCGCCACTTCTTTCGCGATTTCCACCGTTGTTGTCGACGGTTTCAGATGGCTCAGACGAATGTTTTCGTTTAATAAAAATACCGCATTATCGTAGACGGCCGTCTAAAATTATAAAAATAAAATAAAGCAAACATAAAGTATCTTGGACGATTGTGTATACATTGTAGATGAAATTCTTATAACTGTTTCACAGAATTAGGTAATAAAACTGAAACGTTTGAGAAGTGGAAGAAAGTTTTGGTACAATGTCTTTAGAGCTGTAACTAAGGAATTTGGAGCCATCGGAACTTTTTGGGAACTTGGAGCCTCGAACAATGGTAACTTGAAGCCTTTAAGAAAAGATTAGTTTGGAATTAGATTTAGGCCTCGCGTAGGCTTAGGTATAGGTTTTACCGATTTTTACTTTTGGTTCCAAAATCGCAACTATTGACTCCAAATTTCTCACTTATGGCTTCAAGTTCCTTATTTTTGGCTCCAAATTCCCTAGGATCTATCGACCCTAAATCAAAGTTTTTAGCAAAAATAATGAAAATATAAAACAAAACAGATGACTGCGATTTTATTACATTTTTATCACATAACAAAACAACAAACAATAGTAAAACATAACAAGACAACAAAATAGCTTACATTAGACAAGTGACGGTTGCGTGTTTGACTAAATTTATCACAATATTTTACAAGCTTGTTTTTCCTCGAATTTTTTAAAGAAACTTTTTTAATATGATTGGTTTGGTTTTCTCGATGTTTTGAATATGCTCTTTGCACGTCCTCTTTAGCATATGGATGTTTTTCCATATTCTCCAAGATTCTTGTATATCTTTCGTCCACGTGACGGTTCTGCCAAACACAAATTGCACAAGCTACAATAATTAGTAGCAGCAGACATGAAAACCTGTAATAGAAAAATATTAATGCACACAAAAAAATAATAAAATCGTTTTACATTAAAATGTCATGGCATGCTTAACTATGCTAAAAATTAAACTTTTTAGAAGGTTTTTTTATTTACAATGCTTTAGAGTTTAAAATGTTTTTTTGCGTTAACTTTATTTTGAAAATAACATATTTATTAAGTGAGTTACGCGGATTTAAATCCTATTGAGGTATGGTTCATTTTTTTTAATTTTAACTTATTACCTTCATGTTATTTTTAATACTCATCATTTAGACTAGTAAGTCTTGAACAATATAATTTTATGCTTACACTATCAGCCAATTTGACAATATTCTGCTTTTTGGACAACAAATTTCGCCACAGCAAATATATCCTGATTTGCATCTGAAGTACATTTAAAATATTTATGAAATTTGAAATTAATATATTAATATTTACATAGGTTGTTAAATTATTTTTTAAATATTTTGGGAACATACAAAAATAATAGATTAGTTTATATTTCTTATCCACTTTACGTATAATTTAGCATCGGTGAGATTACGGAGCGGCGGATACAAAAATAAAATTTTTGTATATATTTGTATATATTTTGTAAAAATAAAAAATATATTTTTTTTATTTTTTATATATAAATATTTTTGTATTTTGAGCGGAGGATAAAAAAATAATATTTTTATATCCAACGCTTTAGAATAATTGTTTTGAAACAACAAACACACGTATTTTTTTCTATTAGAGAAACTGTGGGATTGTTGTATAATACCAATAATGGCAACAAAATAAAGATTTATATGTTTTTAATTATGTGTACACAGTAAAATTGTTAAACGTAGAATAGGTGCTGTTATTGTCTTTTCATGAATTCCTTTAACGTACCGTGAAATTTTAAGGCAGTAGGATTCCGAGTATAATTCCTGACTTGACCAAAATAATGTCATATATTTGGACTTTTCAGAAAAATGATAATTAAAAAAAAGATTTAGGATTGATAGAGCCAATAAATTTGGAGCTGGAAATTAGAGCCAAAAATATAGAACTGAGCCAAAAGTTGTTAACTTTGAGGCGTAAATTGGGAACTTCGAGCCAAAAGCAAAAATGCCTAACACGGAACACCTATATATGTACCTAAACCTAAGCGAAAAATACCCAAACCAATTTTTAATTTAAAATTAAAGTCCTGCAGGCTGAAATTAAGGACGTAACCGCCAGGAAAACAAAGAATGAACGCTTGAGAATAAAAATAATAAAAAAAAGCTGTCAGAGATGATGTAACCAATTATTATGAAGTTGCGTCAGGTGTTTCTCCACGTGATATTTTCTCAAAGAACCAGTGGTTACTTTACCACCTACATATTTTCACTCTGATATAATTTATCTTTAGTGCTCCGAATTCCAATTTTTTGTGGTTTTAAGTTCTTTACTTACGCCCTCAAAGACCCCGTATCATAAAACTTAATTACGCTATTTAATTCAAAAACAAATTTGGAATAACACAGACAAACAGTTAAAAAAACTCAGTTCAAGCAACATATATAGTACTATAAAATGTGGCATTATTAAATATTAAAGAAATTGTATAAACATACCGCCAGTAAACACGAAATTTGCCGTCAGATCGTACCGCGGGTAGCAGGTTCGCATTATCAAAACGAAAATCTTTGGTTTTCAAAGCAGTAAAACAAGCATTTTCCTTCAAAATATTTTTATACACAAGAAAACACAGAGTTACTATCATTAAAAAAAAAAAAACGGTGACCCGTAGTATTTGAGGTTTAAGAGTTTTTAAAGGCACATTTTGCAATTAATCTTTGGCTCTCGAAAACAGACATTACTTATGCCATATTTACGTACAAACCAAATTATCGTTGTATTCGTATTTTAACCAACAACACGATGCAAACGGCCGAATTTAAAATGCAAAAAAAAATTTATCCTTAACATTATAATCACGGTAAAAAGCTAGCTTCTAGTATAAAAAACGTTTGTTATTAATACCGAAATAAGAAAGCAATTGAATGGAAGCTCTTGGCAGGAGGGAACCGAAGTTTCACAATAAATAAAAGAGCAGTCGATAAAACTTTTATTCCAAACATAGTTATTGCAACGTTTCGGTAATGTCAAATTACCATCATCAGGCATTTCTATAAATATAAAGCAATTAAAGCTACATAGTTACACAAGAATTAAAAGACATTAGGCAGTAAATAACGTAAGTAAAACACGTAAAAACCCAAAAAAATATGTGCAATTTTTAACAAAATATTTTATAAAAATTTTTTAAAATGATTTGAAAAGTTAAAAAAGCAACAAGTTTTGATAAAATTTTGAAACATTGAAGGTGAAACTAGACTAACATTGATAGACTAAGCATTTGGTAACCGTTTACTAAATATAGATTATAGAAACACGCACAACAAATCCTATAACGCCCGAACCACTCCCTATACCAGCCTCCACTCACTAAAAAATTTATGATGTGTTTATAATTTTTATAGAAACAAACCAAAACAAACAAAAAAAAAAAAAAAAAAAAAACAAAACACCAAAAAAATAAAACAACAATTAAACTAGCAAATTCTTTTTTGGTTTATTTTTAACAAATTTGACTAAAAAATTGTTTAAAATTTCATTTAGAATTAAAACTTCTGTGTTTTATAGGCGGTATGTAGCCGATTTATTTTTCTAATTCTTTTTCGAGATCCTACACATATTGAACAAACTAAAATTTACATGAACCAACAGCACCCGTCTATTAAATTCACCACCGAAACTGAAAAAGAAAAAAACTTTTCCTTTTTTAGATGTAAATGTTGAAAACTCAAATACAAAGTTTCAAAAATCTATTTATCGAAAACAAACATTTAGTGGAGTTTACACCAACTTTTCAAGTTTTATCCCGCAGACTTACAAAATTGGTCTTTTTTATACTCTTCTTTTTCGGTCATATACTATTTGCGGTACATTAAATCAAGTTCATCAGGAATTCGTTAAGCTTAAATCTATTTTCAAGTTAAACGGCTATCCAGAAGTTTTTATGAACAAATGTATAAAACGTTTTTTTGAAAAATTTTCACAGAATCACCCACAAGTGAAAAACTCAAAACTGTGCCAGCGTGCCCACTAGTGCTAACTTTACCCTTTCTTGGCCCCGTTTCTTTTCAAACTCGCCAAAGACTTCGACTTCTTTTTAAGGCATTACCACAAGTCAACTGCGAAGTCGTTTTTTCTACTTCTTGTCGCATTAGTGGTTTCTTTCGGATAAAGGACCGAATTCCTAGGCGTTTGATATCTTGTGTGGTGTATAACTTCACGTGTGGAACTTGCAATAGTTCCTATACAGGTAAATCTGTTCGCCATCTCACCAAAAGGGTATCTGAACACCTTGGCCGAAGTCCTCTTACTGATCGTACCACAATGCGTAAAGAAAAGTCCGCCGTTTTAGACCACATATTGCAGTGTGGTTATAATGCGTCTTTTAACGATTTTACTATTTTATATCGCGCATCCAATGATTTTCATTTGTTATGTAAAGAGAGTATTCACATAGCTCAAGAAAAACCATCCCAAAACAAAAATGTCGCGTCCCTTCCTCTCCAACTTTTTTAATAACTTTTTTTAAATAACAGTCTAAATGTTTGTTTTAATCAAAAATTGTTTTGTTATCAGCTTTTTGTTTAAAATTTTTTTTATCATTTCTTTAGTATAATCTATTTTACGGTTCCGTTTACTTTTACCATATAAAACTTTTTAAAAAAATTTTTCGTATTTTTAGCCCTGTTTGTGTTTTTTTAAACAATCTTGTTATTTTTAATGGTTTCCACCGTTTTATCAATTTAACATTTCAAAATTTAACTGTTTTTTTTTGGTTTCACCTGCACTGTTGTTTGTTTAAGGTTTTAAATTATTAAATATACAAAACACAAAAATTTTTTTGTTAGTCTAGTTTCACCTTCAATGTTTCAAAATTTTATCAAAACTTGTTGCTTTTTTAACTTTCCAAATCATTTTAAAAAATTTTTATAAAATATTTTTTTAAAAATTGCACATATTTTTTTGGGTTTTTACGTGTTTTACTTACGTTATTTACTGCCTAATGTCTTTTAATTCTTGTGTAACTATGTAGCTTTAATTGCTTTATATTTATAGAAATGCCTGATGATGGTAATTTGACATTACCGAAACGTTGCAATAACTATGTTTGGAATAAAAGTTTTATCGACTGCTCTTTTATTTATTAAGAAAGCAATTGCTTTACTTAGCAATTATTTTATGTCTTGATTTGACCTTTCAGTAATTAACCAGACAAACAAAATAGTTTGTACGCAAAGATTATTTTGTAATAAATAAGGCTAGACATAAAGTTAGGTTTTCTTTGCTACCCACTTGATTAATGAATTGATTTGGTTACGAGGTTGTGGTAAACAAAATTTTTAAGCCATTACTTTGTGTCCAGTAACCTGGTGTTCAGCACTTATTTCCCCCGGTCCAGGATAAAATTTTGTCAAAAAAATTATCAAAAATATAGACAAAACGTGCGATTCTCTACCGCACATTTAAAGTTATTTTTTAAACCAATTTTTTTAAGTGGGTTGGCTGAGTTTAAAAAACATTTTACATTTCTATTAAAAAAACCAAACAAAAAGACTTACAATGTTTATTGGTTCGTACTGAAAATCAATTTGATGATAGAAATACTTTAAACTGCTATATAAGGTTTGATTTGATTTTTGAATTTTTCCGGTCGCTGCATATTGTATAAACTCATCAAATGTCAGTTTTCTAAAATTCATAATATTAGCTAAAATCAATATAGGTATATATTCTAAATATAAAGTCATCGAATGTCAATTTTCTGTAAACACTATTTTTACCTGCAATAGTTTTTGTCTGCGAAGTGTTTAATATTAAAAAAAAATTTCGTTATTTGTCACAGATCAAACACAGTGACCTTCAAGATAATGTATTTATTTATACAATTTTACCACTGACGTTTTCTTATCGATATAACTATCCAACTATAATTTATACAACTATCGATTTATATTTAACTTAGCTACTGCTAAGTTTTTTTTTGTAATTTTAAAAAAAAAAACAATTTTTAGCATTTTTTGATTTTTTTAAAATTTAGTTGACAAATTTTCTATTTTTCTTTTTAACTTTTTTGACTTAGATTACAATGTATACTGTGATATTGTAGGATATACATTGAATCAATGGAACATTCCGGCTAATAATTAAGGTACAATTGTTTAAGATTTTTAAGGTACGCACATTTATTGTTTTGATAAAAATCCGTATGGCTCCTCCGAAATTAAACCGTTACGCTTTAAATAATTTAGAATTTCATCGCTAATAATTCTGTTAGCTACTTTACCTATATAACTAGTCAAGGAACAGGTCTGTTGCCGATTGTCACAGATTGTCTTAAATATTTTTTTGCTGAAAGAGAGAGTTATTATGTTTGGAATAGTTTACCAAACTATGTCGTGTTTTCAAATTCATACCCTACGTTTAAAAAACATTTAAATACGTCATATCTTAAAAACCACTGCATTGCATATTATTTTTTTTGTTTGGTTAAAAACTTAATATTAACGAAATTCGCGCTTAACTTAATAACTTAATATTATAATTTTTGAATTGTGGCAATTACGTTTCTTTTTTCTTTAAAACATTGCGCAGACCAAAATTATGCATACTTATACACTTTAGTACTTTTGCAATTATGTTTTTTTACTTCAGATACTAGGGTCAAAACCGCAGACATAAAGGGTTGATTATAAAATTCATACATCTTTTTTATTTCTTTGAACTTATCTTAGTTCATTTTAAATGACTGTTTTACTATTTTGTGAAAAAATATGATTTTTATTTGTATTTTTCTTTTGTTAGCGCAGTAGTTTAGTAAGAGTATTAGCTTTACCTGCCGTATTTTTGTCATGAACTTGTCTTACTTGTTTAATCTGATATTTTCTTTTAGTTGTTTGTTTTTTTGTGTTTTTTTTGACAGAACTAAAATATTTGCAATTCAATTCAATAAATACAGACCCATTCCTTCAAAAAAAAACAAACAAATACACAACTTCAAAAATAACGTCCTTTGGACAAAGTCTAAAGGCCCGTTTTTAAAACCTTCCTTCGACCGTCCAAAACGTCTTTTGCTTTTCCTTTGGACGAAGTATGAATGCTACATACTTGAAATATTGTCCTTTGGACTGTCTTTTAGACTTTCTTTTGGACTGTCCTTTGGACTGTCCTTTGGACTGTCCTTTGGACTGTCCTTTGGACTGTCCTTTGGACTGTCCTTTGGACTGTCCTTTGGACTGTCCTTTGGACTGTCCTTTGGACTGTCCTTTGGACTGTCCTTTGGACTGTCCTTTGGACTGTCCTTTGGACTGTCCTTTGGACTGTTCTTTGGACTGTCTTTTGGACTGTCCTTTGGACTGTCCTTTGGACTGTCCTTTGGACTGTCCTTTGGACTGTCCTTTGGACTGTCCTTTGGACTGTCCTTTGGACTGTCCTTTGGACTGTCCTTTGGACTGTCCTTTGGACTGTCCTTTGGACTGTCCTTTGGACTGTCCTTTGGACTGTCCTTTGGACTGTCCTTTGGACTGTCCTTTGAACCCTCCTTTGAACTGTCCTTTGGACTGTCCTTTGGACTGTTTTTTGGATTGTCCTTTGGACAGTCTAAAGGTCAAGGCCAAAAGACAGTCCAAAGTGTCCAAAAGACGTTTTGACGGCTGTGTTTGTCCTTTAGACAATGTTCCTTGGAATTTTAATGTCCTTTGAATTTTGTCCAAAGGATGTTTTGACTTAAGTATGAACCAGCCTTTATCAAGAGTTCCGAAAAAAAGTCTACCACAGACAAATTTAAAATTTAGGCGTACGTCACAAAAGCAATCACAACTATTAGAATAATAATGTTAAAACTATAATGTTTTTTAACTAACAACACAATGGTAGCTTCAGAATAAAATATTTTACTGTAATTAAAATTATAATAAAACAGATGTCTATTTTTGCTTTATTAACTATCATAGTATATTTTTTATATATTTTTCAAATAGTAGTTTAAAAACATTAAAATTTTTAGGTGTGTGCTTTGTATTCTCCCTTTTGTTCATTATTATATTAGTATATAAAAAAATATTCAGGCATTACAAAAGTTTCCGCATAAGGTACTATGTCCATGTAGATTTCTTTAATTTATTATACGTTTCACTGCGTAACGTGCACAAAATGTTTATTACCCCGGTTAAAATAGGGGGGTGCTTCAATAGAAAAAACAGTACCAGCCTCTAACTTGCCCCCATCAAAAATTTTGCTGCCTTCCATCTGCCTTTACACTACCTCCTACCTGTCTTCATTCAAAATGTAATTGTCTATAAAGGTTGGTTCATACTTATGACAAAACGTCCTTTGGACAAAGTCCAAAGGACAAAAGTCTTTTGGACTTTGTCCAAAGGACAAATACAGCGTAAAAACGTCCTTTGGACTTTGTCCTTTGGACAAAGTCCAAAGGACAAAATTCAAAGGACAACGTGTTCATACTTTTTGTCCTTTGGACTTTTCACTTTGGATTTTGTCCTTTGAACGCTGTCCAAAGGACAAATTCTAAGTAGCGTTAATAGTTTGCCAAAGGAAAAAGTCCAAATAACGTTTTGGCTTGTCCAAAGGACGTTTTGGCTTTTCTAAAATTGTCCTTTGGACTTTGTCCAAAGGACGTTTTGTCATAAGTATGAACCAGCCTTAAAGTGCAGTCTACCTTCCTCCGAGACAAAATTAGCTGCCTTCTATCTACTCCCTCACAACTATATATTTTAAAATAGGAGGCTGTGCACCCTGTCTACCACCTGCCCACAAGAGTTTTTTGCTACTTTCACCTCCACCATGCCTATTTGCATCCGAGGCAGGTTTTGTGCTTCCTACCTCCTACCGAAGGCAGTTACGAAAGCCGTCCTTATTGGGTGAATTTTAATTTTGTGTTCAAGAAAACGGTTCGGCTTTAAAATGATTTCGATGCGGAATTTTTTGAACATAAAAAAATCACTTTCAGTGCTGATCGTTCGCGGTTATAAACTGTAAAATTTTTAAAAATAAATATTTTTAATCATTAAGCTATAAAAAAAGCTATTGTCCAAATTATGTTAATTTGGAACTCAAAAAACATTTAATTATAACTTGACTAAAGCCTAGGCTTAGGCTAAATAGTCGTTTCAACGACGATTAAGGTTTGATGGAGCCCAAGGAACTTGGAGCTGGAACTTGCAGCCCAAAATAAGGAACATGGAGCCGTAAGTTGGGAAGTTGGAGCCGAAAATAAAAATTATTATTATTATTATTTCGTCCAAAGACAGGAACATACAGAAGCAAGCAAAAACAAAAATAGCTGAAACATTTACCTAAGCTTAAGCGAAACCTAATCTAAGCCCAAACCATTTTTTTCTTAGAGGCTCCAAGTTCCCAAAGATTTTCAATGGCTCCAAGTTCCCTGCTGGTGGCTCAAAAGACCTCATACCTCAACGAATAAGACGGCTTAATGTTTTCATTTAGTAATATTTTGGGCTCTAAAACTTCAATTACAATTTACAGCTTCAATTTAAAATTTTTTAAATTAACTTCCAGGTAATATTCAATTCAAGTTTAATCCAATTCTTTAATTAAAGAAATTTTTCTTAATTAGACATTAGTTGAACAGTTTTGCACATATTAACATCAGAGTATTATGAATAACTTTACTTTACAATTTCTTCTGATTTCCTGATAGGAAAAATTACCGTTGTTGCTGTGAGTAATAGAATAGCCATTTTCTGATAAAACCGCGTAAATAAATATCATAATTCTGTATTAATCTTCTTTTGTCTTGACATATTTTTATGTAAAATGAAAAATTCTTTACAATCCAACGCCAAACTATAAATAGATTCATAATTCAACATACATAACATTTTAGTATTTGAAAAATGTACGTTATTTTAGATAAATGGGGCATTCAATTTAGCGAAACGCATCTTAACTTTTCAGTGTTAGTTACTGCTAAATCTCACAACGAGAATTAAAAAAAAGGAATTATGGAACAAAACTTACCAATTAGAAAAAAGTTTAAAATTTAGGAATGAATTTCAAGATACACACTAGAAAAATGAATTTAAAAAAAATGACTAGAATTTTTTTATCGAAGTAACATTCACCGTAAAAATATTTTACAATTAATCTTTGACTCTCTAAAACAATCATAAATAGGTGTTTTTGCAATACTTAATTGTCGTTTCATTTGTATTCAGTGCGCAACACATTAGTGTTCCTAGATTTTATACATTTTTTACTTAAAAAACCATTTTTTACACAAAAAAAACAAATAAAACTGCCATAAAACAATTTTTTTTTAAATCATCAATGTTTTTCGATAAAAAATGCATAAAATATGGGTTATTATTATTATTATTATTATTAAACCTTTATTAAATCTAAAATACGCGATATTTCAATTATGATTAATCAGTTAGTGGTAATATAAATAAAATAAACATTAAACATTAAACATGGAAAAAAAACGTACTGGAAATACAAAACAAATCAAATTCCAAAAAAAAAAAACAGTGGAGTCTTTCAACGACGCGATTTATTATAACCATGCAATCTTTATTAATCAAATCTATATTTATTAAAGCGGATATATCAAACCTTAGAAAATACATATAAAATTTGTCAAAAAACAAACTACTAAATCAATGATTAAACGTATTATTAGAAATAAAAAGGGAGAAAAAAGTTGTTCTGTTACATAGAGTAACTGAATTAATATCGGTCTCCCTAATTTCAGCCACCGGCTTGTACTTTTGCAATGCGTAAAGTGATAAAATAAACAACGTTTGGCTATGACATGATGATCTATCTATAGTCTATACAAAAATAATGCGGACTGGCGACAAAAATCAAATCAAATGTATTTATTCTAGAAATTTTAACAGCATAGCAAATATCACAGCGAACCGATCACGTTCGCTAGTAATTACAAAACCATGACTTTATCTAGAAAATGACTCATAGGCTTAAATTATTTTAAGCTCTAAGATGAGCCATTACCAAGACTTTTTTTAAAAGTAACCAGGGATGTTGATAGTACTTGTTTCTGTGATAAAGAGTTCCATTTTGAAACAACTCTATTGGAGAAGAAAAATTTTCTTGCATCTATTCTACTTTTGTTAATTTTCAATTTATGACAATGCCCTCTTGTATAATTTTGATTTAAAGTGAAAAAATCAGCAATGTTTACGCTGCTGTAACCATTTAGTATCTTGTAGCATTCTGTAAGATCAAAATTATTTCGACGGTCTTGTAATTTTTGTAATCCTAGGAATTTTAATCTTTCTTCGTAAGACACCATTTTGAGATTACATCTGTTAAATAGTCGCCGAGTAAAGGACCTCTGAACATTCTCAATGATAGTAATATCTTTAAGCAAATATGGATTCCATACAACACTAGCATATTCTAACTGCGGTCTTACATATGTAATATATCCTTGCAAAAAATTTTTTAATGAATTTGAAGTAAACGTTCTAAAAATTAAAGAAGATGTTCTTAAAGCTTTTTTTGAAATAATTTCGCAGTGATTTGAAAATTTTAAATTCCCTGAAATATAAACTCCTAGATCTTTCACTAATGTGCT
The DNA here is from genome assembly GCA_030248175.1 of Microlaimidae sp. YZB2_3. Taxonomy (NCBI): domain Eukaryota; kingdom Metazoa; phylum Nematoda; class Chromadorea; order Desmodorida; family Microlaimidae; species Microlaimidae sp. YZB2_3. Next base: position 110,249 of record JASAMX010031579.1, read on the forward strand.
TTCTGAAAGTGCTTCTTTGTCCACAGTGTATTTAAATTTTAGTGTTTCATTTTTATTTCCAATATGCAAAACTTCACATTTGTTTTTGGCCAACTGCAACTGCCAGTCCTTTGACCATTTTGTAATTCTGTTTAAATCGTCTTGAAGATTATTTCTCGTTACGTTTTGATTTTCAGTGAAAAAACTAGTGTAAAGCTTGGCGTCGTCTGCGAACAATTTTATTTTAGAATGATATACGCAGTCGACGATATCATTAATATAGACCAAAAACAAAAACGGACCTAACACAGAACCTTGCGGAACTGAGCTTTTTACAAGATATGATTTTGATTCTACATTGTTTAAGATTACTTTTAAATTTCTTCCAGTCAAAAAAGCTTTAATCCAATTTAGAAATCTCCCTGTTACACCATATTTTTCAAGTTTAAACAACAACTTTTGATGTGAAACTGTATCGAACGCCTTAGCAAAATCCAAATATATAACGTCAATCATTTTTTTATTGTTTAAAGAATTAGTCCAGTCGTTTAAAGTTTCAAGAAGTTGGGTTATAGTTGAACTTTTAGACTTAAAGCCATGTTGGCACCTTGACAAAATATTTACAAAAAAGCTTAAAAGTACATTTATAACCAGACGTTCCATAAGTTTACAAACAAAAGATGTAAGTGAAATCGGTCTATAATTAGTTTTATTACTTTTTACTCCTTTCTTAAAAAGCGGAATTACTAGAGCAGTTTTCCAGTCCTCAGGCATGATACCTGAGTCAAAAGATTTTTGGAATAATAAACTTAAAGGTTCAGCCAAACTTGGACCAATTTTTTTTAAAAACAGCGCAGGAAAACAATCAGGTGATTTTGATAATTTATTAGGCAGCTTTTTAATTGCCTTTATTATTTCGTTTTTCTTAAAGGTCATATGCTCAAGATTAACCTTTTCTTTTGGTTCAAAATATGGAAGTTTTCCATTATCTTCAATAAAAACGGTACTAAAATACTGTGCGAAAATTTCCACTTTTTCTTGGTCTGTAGTTGCAAAGGCTCCATCATCTTTTGTTATTGGAGGTATGGTTTCTTTATGTTTTATTTTGTTGTTAACATATTTGTAAAAACTGTTAATGTTTCCTGCATTCAAAACACGATTTTCAATATCTATATTATAATTTTTAACTATTTGTTTATATTCTCTAGACCATCTTTTATAATCTGTTTTATTCTTACCGTTTTTAAATTTACGCCATGCTTTTTGCTTTTTTGCTTGAATTTTTTTAATATAGGAAGGATAATGTGTTTTTTTATGATAATTGAACTTTTTTAGTGGGACATGGTTTAAAATACCTTCAATTAACACTGATTTGAAAGTTTGCCACCACTCCTCAACGGTGCTATCAGAAGAAAAAAGTTGATCCCAATTTACTGATGATATATAAAGAGCAAGCATTTTATAATCACCATTTTTAAAGTCAGGGAGCCAAAGCGATCCGTCCTTATTTTGCGTTTGATAATCAAAAATATCAACGTTAAGCTGGAACTGAATTGAATGATGATCTGAGGTGGAAAATCCAGGGCGTATCGAAAGTGTATTGAAAATTTCAGGATCGTTCGACAAAACTAGATCAAGAAAATTATTTTTTCTAGTGGGGTCTTTTAGAAGCTGTTTTAAACTTAAATCACTGAAAACCTGGAAAAATAATTTTTCGTTTTGATTGTTTGACTTAATTTTATAACTACGCCAGTCGATTCCCGGCAAATTTAAATCTCCTGCAAGAATCAAAGATCCCTTAAAACTTTCGCAGGTATTTTGTAAAAATTGAAAAATATTTTCATCTTCAATCACAGTTGAGTTAGGTTTTCTATACAAACAAATTAACCTAATCTTAGATTTGTAAATTAAAAAGTCAATTACAACCCCTTCAATGTTTTTATATTTTGTGTCAATATTATACTGAACAGCATTTAATTTGCGTTTTGCGAAAATACAAACTCCTCCCCCCTGTTGATTAACACGATCCTTACGAAAAATATCATAACTGTCATGTTTATCTAACATTTTGTTGGTAATGGAGTCATTCAGCCATGATTCTGTAATTAACAAAAGATCACAATCACCATACAAAGAATCTTGACCTGTAACTAAGCATTCAAATTCAGAAAGAGAGTTTTTTAAACTTCTAGCGTTAAAATATAGAGAATTTAAATTTTTAGTTTTTTTGCGATCGGATCGCTCAACTTCCTATTCTGAAAATGATTCTTTCAGGTCATTTTTCTTGTCTAAATCAAACAAATAGGGGTCGCCGTTTTCAAGATATCTCACTGTAATGCGCCTGTTGGTACCGCTTGATAATTCTTTCTTTTTACTGAGCAAAGCTTTTTGTTTCTCTCGCTGTTGTTCCGTTAAAGAGGGTCGCACGTACACGTTGGTATATTTGCTTTTTAAATTACCTCCAGATCTTACTAGTTTATTTCGGATTCTTTTCGAAGCGACTCGAATTTTCAATAAACGTGGATAACTTTGACCCTTTCTACCGATGCGAAAATGCTCCGTGATAGTGACGGTCTCGTTGTCATCATTGAGCGTTTCTACCAGCCGGTTAACGCTTTCTTTCTCATCCGCCTGGCTGTCTGACTCCGCTAGACCGGATACGACCAACAAAGACGAATTATCGCGGACCGCTTCCATGTTCTCCATCTGCTGCTGGATCATCGGTAGCAAGCGCTGAAAAACCTCTTCACATATGTCAGCCACCAGCTTTCTATTAAGGTTGCTTGTGACCTCTAACCGTGCGACTTTTTCTTTTATCGCTTCTTTCTCCTTTTCCCAAAACCTTTTTTCGTTTTGAAGATCCTCCACTGTCTCTTTAAGAATAGCATTGTCTTTTTCTAATTTTTCCAATTCTTCCTTTTTAACCATTATTGATTGTAAGTTATAAGAGCAATGCCAAAACTTTAGACAACCTGCAGATCAAATTTTACCGTAATTAACTGCGCAAATAGGTTTTCCAAAAATAATATGGCGGAAAGTTTAATTTTGTTTAAAAAAAGGTTAATAATACATTAATTAAATTAAATTAACAGTAAAATGTCTTACAATAAATATTATGAATTGTTTTTTAAAAGATATAACAATTTTTTTCATCCAATTTCTGCGAATTGTCTTCAATTAATTAAATTAAAATTAACCATAGAAAAATTTACCCTCCCCCCAGCGAAAATTCGCGAAAACCGCGCGCATTCAACGCATTATAAAAAAATTTTGAGCGAGCCGATTTCGCTCAAACTTTTAGAAAAAACTCAGAAAAGTATGTTTTAACAGCATACCAAGCGTCTTTTCTTATCTCGTACAAATAAAAAAGTTTTGTTTTTTTTGGAACCAGGTTTTTTTCACCGCATCGGCTGTAGTGATGACGTCATTGAAAAACATTTTATCTAACCTTTTCAAAAAATAGCCAAAAGTCTGAGCTATGCTCCCATATATGACCCGCATATATTCTAACCTCCGTTATGGATATATAACATTTTAATATTCGAGTTTTGTCGCCAGTCCACATCATTTTTGTACAGACTATAGTCATACGCAGTTCATTTAATAGCTTTACACATGACAAAAATAACAGCCGATGGCCGAAATTAAGCCTGTCCTAATTTGAGTCAGTTACCCCATTTTAATATTACACAAGTTATGACTAATTTATTAGCGAAGATTGCCTAATTTTTTACAGTAATTAAAGGTTGGTTCATACTTATTGACAAAACGTCTTTTGGACAAAGTCCAAAGGACAAAAGTCCTTTGGACTTTGTCTAAAGGACAAATACAGTGTAAAAACGTCCTTTGGACTTTGTCCAAAGGACAAGGACAAAATTCAAAGGACAACGTGTTCATACTTTTTGCTCTTTGGACTTTTTTTAAATTTTGTCCTTTGGACTTTGCCAAAGGACAAATTCTAAGTAGCAATTATACTTCGTCCAAAGGAAAAAGTCCAAAGGACGTTTTGGCTTTTCTAAAATTGTCCTTTGGACTTTTTCCAAAGGCCGTTTTGTCATAAGTATAAACCAGCCTTAATTCTTATTTTCAGGGTTATTTTTAAATTTCATTTTCAATGAACCAACCTAGCATAACAAAATTTTAGGTCGGCGGTCCAGCCGCGAAAGCAGAACTCGTTTTTAAGTATTTTTAGAACTTTTGACCTTTGTTCTAAGATAACCTTACGTAACCAAAGTTTTTCACATACAAACCTGTTTTGGATTAATCCGAAAAAATAACTTTTTGTGATGCTTTAAATTACTACATAAAATTTCTAAAATTTAGCAAATAGATGTTTTATTATATTTTGTAATATTTCAAGCTCTAAAAGTAATACAAGGAAATATATTTGATTTGAGAGGTATTTTGTTTCGTGGCAAAACCGCTGAACCAAATTTTGTTATGCTAGTTGGGTCCGTACGGCATTAAAAAGCATTTATCTAAAAATTTAAAATTTTCTGCTGATAATTTTACAATTTACTGTAATATATTGATTTTTGAAGTGGTGGGTTTTATTAACGGGAAAAAACGTACCTTTAGTCTAATGAGGGGTTAAAAAAGTTTAATTGCATACAATACAGTGTCGAGGAAGGATTTTTGAGCTAAAAATTAAGATTGAGTCATTTTAAACTTTTGAAAATTAACATTTATGGCTTTTATTTTAATTTATTACGCTTTTAATTTGATTTTGGAATTTTGGCTTAGGTTTACTTAAGTTTTGGTTCCAAATGAATTACCAAAGTCTAAGCTTTAAGTTTGGACGATTTCAAATAAAAAACTCGAAAATTCTTGTTTGACACAGCAGTTTAAAATTTAGCAATAAATTAAAATGTTGTTTGCTAAACAAATATTTGCAAATCTTTTAAATATTTGGCCCTGATGATAAGTTTATTATTACTGCTGCTGATATACCGCAAAATAATTTTATTATTGTGTAAAAAACTATTATATTTAAATTTTGTCGAAAAAAACTTGCAATTAATTTTACAGCAAAAAAATATATATGCTGAAGGAAATGAAATATACTAAAAAAAGCTAATAAACATAGCGAAGAAGATTTAATGAAAAATTATGGGAAATTAATTCTACAATGTGTTTATAAACTAAATGATGAAATTCGTTAAACTACTATTATATTTTCGACAGTAAAACTCCAAAAAAACGTCCAACAACTCTAAATTTATTGTGTGAGCAAAAAACACAAAACACTTCGGTCATACAACAATTATCAAGAGTATTAAAAGATTTCGTAAACGTTTTAGAAAATCTTTCTTCACAGCTAGGGCTAAAAAAAGCTAAAGCAGAATCAACCTATTTAAGTTAAATTGTTTTATGTGGGTGAAATTTGTTTTTGGGATAATGCGATACATTTTTCTACATCTCCATCACAAAAAATACTTTCTTCTTTTCTGAATCTTCTACAGAGTATTTTGTCTAAGATAAAACCATTTATTTAAATAATCATCTTTAGACCTTATTAAAAAATCTGAAACCATCAATAAAAATAATTTATGAAACCTATTTTGTAATGTTAAATTGAAAAAAATCGTCTGTTTACATAGTATAATGATTTGTATTCCAGCAGCATAGCACTTATTTCGAGGACTACCAAGTAAACTTAAAATCTTCGAACAAACATTGATAAAAATATAGGTTACATTTTTTTCGCCAATTAAACAAATAGAACGTATAGGCACATGTCTTTGATAATAGCTCTCGGTAAAAACTAAAAAAAATAAAAACTGCAATAAATATACCTTTTAAAGCGTATTAGTTTAAGGTCAAGAGTTTATTATGTGATGTACTTAGAATAAACGCCTTTCGGCACTATTTAAGATTGTTTTCTGAAAGACAAAGACATAAGGTTTTGGTGAAGCACTTGTTTTCCGCTAGTTAAAGCACTTGTTTAAATGATACTAAAAAGTATCAAGAAACGACGACTCTTACGAGATATTAGTTTGAAAAATTAGAAATTGAAGAAAATTTCTTAACCTTCTAAATTTTTTAGTTAGTTATAGCTGAGATAAAATCAACTATATAGATTTATATAATTACCTATTTTACCTATGTGCGTGATACACGAAATTACTATCATCAATGTTACTGGAAAATCCAATAAAGAATTTTATTTAAAGTCTCAAATTATTGACATATAAATTTTATCATTTTCGTTATTATTATTAGAATACAAATAAATTCACGTATTTGCACAAATTTAAAAAAAATGCACAATACAGCAGCAAAACATAAAATTTATAATTTATAATCTTCAGATCACAAAATAACAAGAATCAAAAAATATTAAAATCTTGTTTGATCACAGTTTTTTGAGTATTGCACAGCACCAAAAAGCGTAGGAAACAAGGAATGTTTTGGCGTTTTGGTAAAAAATGAGCATTTTTCCATCATCAAAAGTACCGGAGCTAAAAAAATTAAAAAATATAAATTTGAATTAAAAAAACAAACGTTACTTTTTTATTCAAAGCAGTGCTATTCAAACGCCAGAAATTTTACAAATTTTACATCCACACACTTAAATGTGCGATACCAAAAATAATTGACTTTGTTAATGATTTACATGTTTTTTATCCATGAAAAATAACATGAAAAAACACAAGGTAAGACACAGAGTTAAGAAATATTGAAAATATCGTAATTTTTATATCGATTTTAAATTTTAAAAAATAATGTTTTACAAGGTCATAAAATTCATTCTAAAAAGTAAATTTAAGAGGTTGCTTTTGGCTTTGTGGTAGTGGGTTTGATTAGCACTGAACAGGCTCTGAGTTTTCCGATCAATTTGCTTGTTTTGTGTTTTCATACAGATGTTATATTTTGAATTAATAATAAAAAAATAGTGTTAATAAGAACTTTAAAAAATTGTGTAAAGGACTCGAACTCGAGACCGCTTTATAATAATTTACTACCAATAGGAGGTCATTGGTTCATTAATTTCGATATTATTCACTAAAACACTTAACAAATAAATAATTTGCATGTTTGTCTACACTGTCTAGAATAGTTTATTCCGGCGTTAAAAATGCCAATTAAAAGATCAGTCAATAAGTAATGAAGTAAGTGAAATGTCTACCGTTTAGTTTACAAAATCTAATGACTTAGCTTTTTATTACACAGCAAATTATTATTAGTGGCACAAAAATAATAACCAAACATGTGCTGAACACTAAATTTTTAATTAAAATTTTGCAAGAAAACTTGCAGCATTTTTCCAACAAAAATTCACCATTTAATTTTCATGCACACCGACTTTAAATACAGTTAAAATTGGTTTGGTTTAGTTTATTTGCTTTGTTTTCTGTTTGTAAAACGTCATAACCGCAAAACCCGCACAATACCGTTTTTAAAGGTCAGACGTATTTTTGAGAATCATTTCATAAAAACAATTTTTAAAATTTAAAGGTAAATAATTTATAAATAACTTAAAATACTAAACAAAATCTAGAATATATTAATATACCTTTACATTCTGCAAATAAAACTGTCACCCCTAGTGGTTTCAACTCTTCATATATTCTAATCAGAGTTTCCACACCCATAACGTCAATATAGGAAAATGACGAACAATCGATAATCAAATGTGTCACAGGAGGAGACCAAATTTCAGCGTCGGTCTTCTCTGAATGAATTATACTGTTAGAGTGATTCTTATTCATATCTGTAATCAATTAAATTAAAAGTTTCTTATAATTAAAAATAAACAAACGTACCGTTTATCTTCTATGCATTGAAACAACAATTGAAAATAAAAGGTTAAACAAAAGATTTAAGGAATACGAAAAAAAGTGTAAAAATGTTAAGTAATGTTAATCAGGGCAAACCAACGAACATCTAAAAAGAAAATTTAAATGAAACATTAAACAAAATAAGTGTGTACAAAAATATCATTGATATATATAGCTAATAATAACAAAAAAATTATAATATAAAAAATGTGCAACTTCTGTGTATAAATTGACGACGACATATGCCATTATAATGGCTTCATTCAAAATAGGCCATGATAATAGCACTCCTATTATAGTGGCACATTTGCCATTTTGTTTCACGCGAATTTCCGTGAAGAGTATGCCAGTACAATGACATAATTTAAATTTATCCCGAATTGCTATGTTTTATTGATTCAGTATTTCTTAAATTTATCAATTTGAATTCGGTATAAAATTGAATTATCCCATTGTAATGTCATACTATCGACGGAAATTTGCACAAATTAAAAAGGTGAATATGCCATCATAATAGGTATGCTATTATCATGGTCTGTTTTATAATTTTATATTTTATGTCATTATAATAGCATACGCCGTCGTCACTTTTTACACAGGAATTGCAAATTTTTTGTTATATTATATATTTTTGATAATATTAGTACTGGTTTAATAAGTTTTATTAGTTTTCCAGTTGTAAAAAAGCATAAAAATTTTGAAAATGTTATTTTATTAATATTTTGTATATAAAATTATACATATTTACTAATACCATACCTGATTGCATTAATTCTGCTGCTGAGTCAATCATATCAAATGCGACGCTTTTTAATCCATTTAGTTCCGGTTTTTTCTGCTCTCGATAAGCTTTTTCTGCCTTTTTTCGGCTTTTCTTCAGAAATATGGGGTCTGTTCCGGTTTCACTAAACACCTTTTTTATATAAAATTAACAAGACTTTTGATTTTCTTTAATTTTACACGTTTTGAACATAATTTTAGTAACAAAAAGAGATACATTTTCACTATTTCCCAAAAGAAGTTCCCTTTGGAAGCTTAAAGGTGCGGTACCGAGTCAAAGTCTTTGTCTTCGCTTTTGATGATTTTTTGTAAAAATCTTCCCCTGCCCTGAATAGCCCACAAATTTTTTTTCATCAAAATATCTTTGGTGGTTCAGGAGATATGACCCCCCAAAAATCGTTTTTTTCAAAATTCTGTACTTGAAAGATTTCTTAATGAGTATAAAATTTTAAGTTATAAAAGTTTTACTGAAAGAAAGCGGCTATTTTTTACTTTAATTTGATACCTTGATTGTTAAGATTGGAGCAGTATTTCTCGAGATATTGCGTTTCCCGTACAAAAAAACCGCGATTTTTTCGCTAAAAATACGAAGTGTAGGCAAAAATGTTGGACAAACTTAATCAAATCACTGCCGTCGTTTGGTGTTTTTAACGAAAAAATCGAGGGTTTTTTGTACGGGAAACGCAATATCTCGACAAATACTGCACCAATCTTAACAATCAAGGTATCAAATTAAAGTAGAAGATTGCCGCTTTCTTTCAATAATTTTTTTATAACTTAAAATTTTATACTCAGTGAGAAATCTTCCTAGTACAGAATTTCGAAAAACGCCGATTTTTTTAGGGGGGGGGACATATCTCCTGAAATCATAAAGATATTTTGGCGAAAAAATTTTGTGGCCTATTGGGGGCAGAATTAATGTTTTTACAAAAAACCATCAAAATCGAAGACAAAAAGTTTTACTTATGATTTTTTGTTTTTATATGTTTGTTTTTGTTTGGTGTTTTTTTGAGGTTGTGTGTTTGGAGTTTTAGAGAGTGAGTTAGAGAAATAGGCGTTAGAGGGCTTTTTTGAGGCGAGCTTGTTTGAAGAGCGTTCGGAAAAAGAGCATGGATCGAAGTCGAGAGCCAGCTGCGAGAGACACAGGGTAAGAAGTAGAACAGAAAACAAATGTTAAAAGAGACCGTTAATTCGTTAAGACGACAGTCGGCTGCTCTCTTTGCTATACTTCATCTAAATAGCTAGGTGTGAAACAGAAAAGAAAGGGAGTAAAGCAGCGCAGGGACTTTCCTAGCACTTAAAATGCTATGAAAGCAAGGTTTTTTGGAGCAAGCAGAGCATCCCATGCCCAAACCACACTCCTACCCAACAGAACATTAAAACGCCCATCACTCTGAATACTAAATTTCAAGTAAGTATGTTTAGTATAAAGGAAAAGTCCAGTTAGGACGATAAAAGAGGTTCAGTTATGACAATGTTCGCTTGAAAAATTTCTCCAATAAATTATCGTAAAATGTACGAAATAATTATTTAAGTTATTAACAACCTAGATTGATTATAAAATATTAGAAAAATATTAAATATTGTTATCAATGTTCGACGAAGAGTCTCAACCATGGGGGTGAAATTTTTTTCGCCCCTCCTGGCTTGTCTCAGCGCCTGCCTTTTGTATAATCTGCATAGGGGAGATAAGTTTCAGGTAATGCAACAACAACATTATAAAATAATATAATTATTTTGTATGTTATACCTGTATAAGACTTCAACAAAGCGTTCAGCGTTACTGTAGCACAATGGAGAGTCGAATCTAAATATTTTTATATCTTCGTAATTTATGGGTTCCAATTCTTGATAATATTCGCTTTCTTTATAAATATAATGTTGTTTAGCTTGCTCCAGATTATTAGATGAAGGCCTGAAAAAAAGACAAAAAGTTTTAATAAATTGCTAAGCCAGGAACCTACTTCTTCCAAATAGTAAAAAACACAGAGAAAAAGAGTTTAATTTTGAGAATTTTAAAAGGGTTTTTGAATTTTAAAATTTTTTTTAATTTTATTTGCAAGGTTGAAATAGCAAAAATGCAAAGGAAAATCCGAAAAAAAATCTTTAAAACAACCTAAAGCAAAGTTTTGTTTTATCAATTTGAACGAATTATGAACCAAGTTTTATACAAAAAACATAAAAAATAATGAGCCATTGCCTTTAAAGCTGAATCTTAGAAAAAATAAACTATAAAAAATAATAAATTTACATACCACATAACACGAATTTGAGTAGAAATAATTGAAAGAGCAATAGCCAAAAGTAGACCGTATGTGATTCCAAGAGTTACAATAGCGATAAAAGTCGTGATCCATATAGTCTAAAATAAAACATATAACTTTATACCAAAACACCAGTAATCCTCAAAGTAAAATCCAAAACTTCGATCTACGGATCTTCAGAAAAACGCGTTTTAGTTTTCAAAACTCTAAAGCTTTGTTTTACATGAATTACATTAAAAATAGTGATGACGAATATCATGAGCAAATGTCAAAAGTAATAATTTTACATGAAAACACTACTGAAATTCAATGAGACAAGCCAGCCTGGCTTGTCTCAGCGCCTGCCCTTTGTATAATCTGCATAGGGGAGATAAGCTTCAGGTAATGCAACAACAACTGAAATTCAATGCGTATCATAGAATAAAGTCATCTCATACACTATAAATACAAGATATTTCCTTACAAGATAAGATACAATATACCTGCGAATAATTTCAATGCGAAAGCGTTAAATTAAAAAAATACAATATTTTATTACATACAAAATCCATTTTAGATTGTTTCCACAATGGAGGTAAATTTCCAAGTTGCTTGAACATACCTCGCAATGCCACGACAATAACAGATGACAGAGCACACTAAAAAATAATTATAGAACTTAAGGTATTTACTGAGACATTGTGATTACAGCCTTAATTAATTTTTTTTCTTCGATTATTAAGGCTGAAAATTACTAAC
>JASAMX010031580.1:0-30107 GCA_030248175.1 Microlaimidae sp. YZB2_3
AGAAAAAATAAAAATTACGGAAAGTTTGTGGCATGACATTTTGCTGTCATGTGGTATGTTCTTGGGAGCTATTAGAAAATATTTAGATCGGAGAGGCAAAAAATTTGTATCGTTTGGTATGATTTGTTTAAGACGTTCAGGTTTAAAATCTTCGGGCTAAAATGTAAAGTTTCCAAACGTCAAAGAGTATATTGTCCCCCAATTAGCTGAAGGATTTCAGAAAATGGTCTGTCCCCTAGCAGAACTTTTAGCTTTACCGTGGTAAAGTATACTCTTTTGGCTATTTTTGTTGAAACAATTTTACGCGCAACTGTTATAAACACTACTTCGTTTGCGTTTGCAGTTCAGAACAAAGAAAGTGTTTAATAGAATGTATATAATTTTTGGCCATCTCATGTTCAGTGAAACACATCATATCCGTGTAACAGGGTACTTTAACAGGGTACTTTGGATATCCATGCAAGATGCTTGAAAACACTTTTAATAACCGTTTTCTGATTACAGAGGAAAAAGTTAAAATTAAAATTGGGTTTGAGTTAAAATTTGAGTTAAAATTATAAAATTGTTTTTAGTTTCGAAGATTGCTTTTAAAGGAAAAAAGTGTGGTGTAAAATAAACAATTATTTGATCAGACATCCCAAAGATTAAGCGATAAAATATTATTGCAATAAAAATATTAAATTTATAATAAAATATTAAACTTTGACAAAGACAACTATCAATTTGACAAGACCTTTGTTACTTTTTTAAATAAAGCAAGCGAAGCAAAAAGATACAGAAAAAACATATGGAAACCGTTTGGCTGTTCAGAAGTAAATTATTATTTGGCCTTGTTAGATTTTTAAGTCTCTCAAATACCAGGTATTATTCGTGATTTGAAAAACTTCAAAAAACTTCATCTGTTCACAATTATAACAGTAATCTTAATTATTAAATATTTCTCGAAATTAAAAACTACTATAAATTTTAAAATTTATTTCGAAATTTGCTTAGTTTCTAACGAAACTAATTTTGCACAATATCCCTTGAGTAAAAATCTTAACACCGGTTTTTTTAATATCCATTAAAATGAATCTACTCGAATTTCCACGTTTATGAGTTTTTTTTTATTATTGACGCGTCATAGATAAACCGCTCATCATGTAAGTATAACCGGCACCCAGCACGATATTTACTGTAATTACAGGGCGATGTGCCGTTTTATAATAATTACCGCCTTGGATGCCGGATATATTTACATATTAAATAAAAAGATGAGCAGTTTAACTATGATGTGTTTATACTGTTCTGTGGCATGAAATCGGGACATTAAAAAACAGGTAATTCCTTTATTATATTCACCAAAACTTTATATTTCGGATCACCGATTTATTGAAATCAATAAATTTATCGGTACGGGATCTTTGAAACCGGAAGAAGGGAACTCTGAGCCGCGAAAATTGGGAAGTTAAAGCCTAAAACGAAATAACGGATTTAGATTTAGCCTTAAGCTCAAGCGTAGGGCTTTATCGATTTTAAACTTTCGATTCCGAGTTCCCGATTTTTTAGGCTAGTTTGTGGCCTGCAAGTTCCCAATGAACTACCGGAAATCTTATTTCTTGTCCCCAAACTTTGTTTTATTTATTTTTTTTTTCAATTTTATGATATTTGTCCTGGTTTGAAATGACCAATGACTAAAAACTAAAAAGTTTGAAAACTTAAGTTTACAATTCTAACAATAATGCAGACGGAACAACACGACTTTACCAATAACAATAACTGAAATTCGTGCGCGGAAATTCGTGAGCGCACGAATTTCGTGCGCTATTTTTAAAATGAACTTATTTACGGTTGGTTTTTTTGTTTTTTTTATATTTATTTGATTATTACTACAAAAACCAATATACATACGTTGTATTTTCCAGGATTTTTTCTCAAACATTAAAGTTTCTTAAATATTTCTCAAACATTCAATAAGGATATTTATTATTTATAAAAAAAACAACAAATTTTCAATAAGGTTAGTGTTTTTAACTAAATTTATCCATATGATAACAAAGTATTTTGTAAAACGAAGTAGATTTTTTTTATTAGTTTGCAAAATAAAATCAAATTTTGTTTTCTATAATTCATTGGATTGCTGAGCTTTTTAATGTGTAAAAAAGGAAATGTTTTCATAATAAAAAACAAAAATAAACTATTTAATTATCGTAGAGTAATGTTTTATAATGTTTTTTTTCAAAAAATCGATCAATTATTTATATACCAATAACAATAACTAAAATTCGTGCGCCAAAAATCGTGCGCGCACGAATTTCGTGCGCTAACTTTATATACGTACTGTGCTTAATGTGTGATAGGCGCAAAAATCGTTTTTTTTTTTCGTGCGCGCGACTGAAAATATACAGGCTCAAAATTCGTGCGCGGAAATTCGTGCGCGCACGAATTTCGTGCGCTAACTTTATATACGTATTTCCATGTTCATTTTCTTTTGTTTTTATGTTCTTTTTTCTGAGTTTAAAATTTAAACCAAAAAATAACATACATTAACAACAAGTTTTTACTGTTTAGTTAAAAAATAAAATAAATGTCTTTGTTATTATGCACAAAGCGAGCTTATTTTGCACGGGTTCTGTTTTTTTGATAAATTACTTAAAAGTATTTGTTCGCAAAAACGAATTTCAAAAAGTTTTGTTAATAAAGTTACTCTATTTTGTTTGTCAAACTAAAGTGTAATTGTACTAAACTTTGAGCATTCCGTTTAGTGATGTTTCCCGAAGCTCCGTTTTTAGGAGCCCCAAAACAATTCTGGAGCCCCGGAGCTCTGCCCTATTTTTGTACTAATTTTATAAATAGTTAAAAAGAAATATTATAAAATATTTTGTCGAAATTTTTTTACTTTAATTTTTTTTTCAAAACTTATTTAAAAGAATGAAAATAATTTTAAAAATGTACATGCAGTAATTTTAACTGAATTTCAAGCTTAAATAAGCCTGAAATCGCTGATTTAAACGGCAGAGCTCCAAAGCTTCCTCCGTTTTATATGTCTGGAGCTCCAAAGCACAATATTGAAGGGTAAAAACGTCACTAAATCTGTATATCGGTTGTAAAAAACCGATCGGCACACAAACAAAAAGTTAATTATAAACAGTATAGGCTTATATGTTATAAGGTATATTCAAAGATCGGTTAAATGTACCAGCATTGTAACACAGGAAACTAAAAAAATATGTGTCGGCAGTTATATATTTCAGATTTCGGAGTCAAGTCTATTTTAACCTTTCTTGTAGGAAATTATTGGCGAAACCTATGATTTTAAGCCGATTTAATAATGCGCTTGGCATTTTTTTCTCTGGCTGTTTTTATAATTTTTTTTTGTTTCTGAGAAAATAAATCTGTTTTCCATGCCTTTTTTAACTAGTTTGTTTTAACTAAATTTTTTTAATTAGCCTTTTTTAACTAAATTAGTTCTCCATGACTTTTTTTACTAGTTTAATAACTAGCTGTTAGAACTAGTAAATTGAACTAGTAAAAATTTGCATGCAATACAACCTGAAGATCTTTCTATTTCAAATCCAAACTAAATAAATTTTATATTGTTTTTGTTTCAAATGATTAAAAAACATACATAATTTTTAATGCAAAACTTCGACAGTGAATCGGTTACTCAAAAAATTAAATAAAGAAAAGTAAAATTTAAATCAAAATTGTAAAACACGTATAGTACAAAATGGAATTATATATCGTTTTGCTTTACAAAAAAATATGGTTTTCAAACAAAAAATCCACGTTTTTTTTCATTTACATAATTAAGTTTGGAATTATTTTTTAGGAGTTATAATTTGTTTCATTTTTTTTAATTTGAATATTATATTCCTAATTGTGTTTATAATAAACAGGGCACCTTGAGCCATACATCGGCAAGTTGGTCCGGAGTGGGGGGGGGTTAAACCCCAAATTAGGGGGGGTTAAAATCCGAGAAACGCAAAATACCCATATCGTTTTTTTTCTGGAGTGCATTTTACCCATATCGTTTTTCGATTTTGAAGGAAAAATAGGTTAAAAACACTAATTTTAGGTCAAAAAGCCCTTTTTATTGCATTTTTGAGCTTTTTATTGCTTAAAACATTCATTTTGACCTCAAAACTTAAGTTTGGAGGCAGTTAGAAGTCATTTTAAAGACATTTTTTTTCTTTATTTTTCCAAAATTGGGGGGTTAACTTTTTCTCCCCCCCCCACTTCTGAGTGGGGGGGTTAAACCCCACTTCTCAGAATTTGGGGGGGGGGTTAACCCCCCCAACCCCCCCCCCCCCGTGCCCATGTATGCCTTGAGCTATCAATCAATCAATCTATTGGGGGAAATGGTGAACTAGATCCGAAAGTGTGAACTTACTGAAATCTATCCCTTCGCCTAAACAAAATTCTAAACCAAACACCAAAACAATTTTTCACTTTCCGCTTCAAGTTTCTATTTTCGCGGCTCCAAGTCCAATAACTTTATAAAAGTTTTAAAATTCCTTTTAACGGCGCTAAAAGCCCGGACCATTAAATTGATTTAAATCGCGTTTCTATATTGTATCGTTTGTGTTCAAAGGAGTATCACTGACAACAGAGAGTGCCAAGTGGACATAGAAAAACATTTTTTATGACATTTTCTTAGCGTTAAAAACTTCATGTCTTAAAGGTTACTTTGCAAAATATTCAAATCTGTCGGACAAGAAATTCGGCGCGCTTTTTGCATACCAAAATCTATGTTTTTGGTTTTTTTTTACTATTAATATGATAATTAAAAAATTATTCAGAATGAAAACAAAAACCGTTGGAAATTAAGATCAGCTGGTTTTTATTCAAGGTTCTAACTTCCCCTTGTATGTTTTGGCTTAATTTGGACATCACATGTAAGAAAACATATGGAACAAATTTATCCTGTTCCAACCAATATAAATTTTTGACAATCCCGAAAGCGCCAATTTTCTTATGGTTGCTAAAAAAATATCCACTGTTTATATTGTTAAGAAAATTGATATGAGTAGGTTTTTTAAAATCTGTTCTTTCCTACTGTCTATATATATATCTTTTTTCAAATGCCTGGAGTGAAGTTGAATACATTAGTTATATAGTTCCCATATAAATCAACTATTTTATTGGGGTGTCGGTATGATATTTATTTAGCAATGTTTTTCAATTAGCTTTTTTTTAGTTTTAGAAAAATTAGTTTACTTGTTTAAAATTTTAGGAAATTAACTTACAAGTTAAAAATTTTAGAAAATTAACTTTCTAATTAACTTACTAGGTCAAAATTTTGGACCATTAACTTACTAGTTTACTTACTAGTTTAAAATTTTGGACAAATAACTTAGTAGTTAACTTACTAAATTATTTTTTTACTCATTACCTTACTAGTTAACATCGGCAAAGATCTCCCCACTATCCGAGGCTTCTAAAGGTTCGTTTCAGCCGATCTTCGGAAAGGACCTCTGTTTTAAAAAAATCTAAAGCGTTAAAAACAAATAATGATTTCGTAAATGTTTATATACGACCTAGCTACACGTTTAAAGAAAGAAGTATAATAAAAGGTCTTTATGAAAAACGGGATGCATTGACCAAACAAAAGGGCGTGTCTCACTTTGTAAAGCATCAGGGTTTGTCGCCGGAAGATTAGGAGGTGGTTCCATCCTCTTTCAAATTCCATGAAACAAACCCTGTTTCTTCACCTACAGTGTTATTGCGCAACCAATATTTAGCATAGGACAGTTGCAAAGGTACAATTTGCTCATTTTTTAACGCTCGTAGTTTAAAAAACAAGTTGGATTAGCTTTTTGCTTAACTCTCTGAAAACCATTACGATATAATTTGCATAACAGAAACTTGGTTAGATAACAGTGTTCCAGATTCTTTATTAAGTTGTAACAATACATACAACGTTTTTTGTAAAGACAGACAAATCAAATCTGGTGGTGGAGTGTGTATATTGGTCAAAAAACAAATAAAAGCCACAGAAATTTTAATCCCAGATAAATACAGTAGCATTGAAAGTATAGCTATTGAAGTTACAAACATTACTAATTATAAAGTACGTATTATAAGCCAATATCGACCTCCTAAATTCTCATGTCGTAAATTAGAGTCTCATTATATTGAGCTTTTGTGTAGCTTAAGGTAGAACGATACAGTTGCAAAAATTTCACCAATTTTCCCTAAAACATGTACCTGGGGGTTTTCGGAAATCCTGATGACGAATCCCACTTCCGTTTTTCAATTCGACCCCCCGGGAGGCAATAGAGGAGTTGCGACTCTCCCCCTTGAGGGGCATTTTGACTATATAGCAGTTTTACCTCAAAAACACCTCAAAACACGTACTCGGGGTTGAATACAGTATTGAATAATCAGCACTTTTTTAATTAAAAAATGAAAAATTAAAAAAAAACATTTTTTTGATGTTAAAATCATTGCCTACAGGGACTCCAGCCTAGAGCTCCGAAATTTTAGTCTGAAACTCTAACCACTCGGCTACTGCTCCGTCTGAATTTCTTTCTTAAAAGCTAGTTTTAAACGAACGTTTAAAAATGTAGTTTCCCGACGTCAAATCAAAAAAATATAAATGAAAGTTTAGTCATTTGATAGGAATTAATTTGTTTCCAACTTTTAACACAAGTTGTACCATCATTCTGAGCCAGTTTTTAAGTTTTTAGCGAAATCTCTACTATCACTTCTTTTTATTTTTTATTTCAACAATTTTAGCAATAAAACGAAATTAAAAAACTTCAATAGTAAGGATTTCGCTGAAAATTTTTCTGGACATGTACGTTTGGTGTATATAACTTGAGTTAAATTTTTATTACAAAATATTAACTCTGGTTCTGTTAAATTAGGAAAAACTGTTTTAAATGCCTTTTTTTAACGAAGCATGTCTCAGCGTGGAATAGTCCACCAAAATTGTTAAGGATACCGACCTGACTGGAAACAAATACCCTTTCTTATAACATATAATTTGTATCTGTCCGTCACGTACGGCACGAGTTATACACGAAAACCTACAGGGTAGCCTAACTGTATCGTTCCACCTTAATCAACTTTATTTGTCGTAGTGTTGTTCCCAGGAGATTACAACAGTCCAAATATTAATTGGGATATCCCCAATGTAAATAACCTTGATATTTCTCAAAATGCATTTTTAGATTCGGTTGTTGAAAACGATCTTAGTCAATTTGTTAACTTTAAAACACATTCAAGTGGCAATTTGTTAGATATCATTTTTTTCAACCAAAATAACTTAATTTCAGAAATTTCTTGTAAAGAACCCTTGAACTCCTCCTGTGATCACAATATGATTGATTTTAACCTATCTTTCTCTTTAAACACTCAGCCGCATATTTCGCGTCAATACCGCGACTTTAAATCAGCTGATTTTGCGGCCATTTGCAATGAACTCAAGACAATAAACTGGGGAGATATTATATCACAGTCTAAAAATATTAATGATTTATACCTAAAATTTATTTATATAAACAAAAATCTAAGTGAAAAATACCTACCGATCAAACTTTTAAAACCTAAAAAGTTTAGGTATCCACATTTTATTTTACGTCTCAAACGCAAAAAGCGTAACTTACATAGGAGATCTAGGCTTAAGCCTGAGTTAAAAAACAACTGGGCTGAATGTGACAAACAATATAGAGATGCTCTTAAAATCTTTCACGATAATATTGAAAAAGAAACTTTAAATAGTGGAGATTTTACAAATTTTTTCCGCTTTGCCAACAAAAAGTTCGGATCTAAAACCTGTGATATAGGTGCTATAAAAAAGGACGATGGTTCCATGTATGTTAATAATGTTGAAAAATGTAATTTATTTAATTAGTACTTTTGTAGCGTTTTTACTAATGATAACAATTTTATACCGTACTTTCCAAAAAGAGTGGGTATAAATGATGGTAAATTTTCTGTTAGTTTTCCCGTTGGTTTAGTTGAACGTAAACTTAATATATTATCAAATAAAATGGCTCAAAGTCCAGACCAACTTCCAGCTATTTATCTAAAAAATATTTCCACTACAATTTCGGGGCCCCTAACCAAAATTTTTGAATTATCCATGCTATCAGGAACTGTCCCTGACGCCTAGAAGGATGCTTTTATTTTACCTATTTTTAAAAAGAATGCTAGTAGTCAGCGCCAAAATTACCGCCCAATTTCACTAACCTGCATAACGTGTAAAGTGATGAAGAGTATAATCGTTGATGAATTATTAGTCTACTTAAAAAACAAAAACCTAATTCACCCAGATCAATTCGGTTTTCTCAAACGTAAGTTAATCGGTTTGCAGCTGTTATCTACACTTTCTGATTGGCTTAAAGCTATTGAAAATAAAAAGTCTCTCGACGCCATGTACATAGACTTTTCCAAGGTCTTTGACTCGGTCAGTCACCCAAAGCTTCTGGCCAAACTTATGGAATTGATTATGAACTTTTAAGTTGGATTTCAAGTTTTTTAACAAACCGTAGGCAAAAAGTAATTTTAAATGATAACTCTCCTGAAGCTTGCGAAAACTTTATATCATCTAGTTATGTGTATGTCACTCCCCAAGGCAGTGTCCTTTGTCCACTACTATTCTTAATTTATATCAACGAATTGCCAGATTGTCTCGATTCCAAAACGTCAGTCAAGCTGTTTGCTGACGACGCCAAATTTTATTCCATATTTGATGAGTTCACAACCCATCAAAATTTTCAAAAAAATCTAGACAATTTTTGCTCCTGGGCTTTAAAATGGCAACTCAACATTGCTATAAATAAATGTAATGCCATTCATTTTGGTTATAAAAATTTTAAATGTAAATATAAGCTTAGCAGTATTGAAATTGATAGTAAAGAATGTATACGTGACTTGGGTGCTTTAATTGACTGCAACCTAAAATTTTCTCCGCGCTGTTCTTCTATCGCAGCCAAGGCACAAAATAGGATTGCCATTCTTTTTCGCGCTTTTCGTACTACTGACCAGTCTACGTTGCTTTTAGGTTACACCTCTTTTATTCGACCCCTTCTTAAATTTGAGTCTTATGTATGGAATCCTTATTTAAAAAGAAACATTGAGCGTCTTGAAAATGTCCAGCAAACTTTTAACGGACGATTGTATAAAAGATGTGGTTTTACATATGTAAGCTATGAAACCCGTTTAAAAAAACTTAACCTTGAAACTCTTGAAATCCGTAGAAGTCAAACGGATGTTTTACTTTGTTATAAACTAATAAATAAGTTAATGGACATTCCAACTGATAAATTTTTAGTTTTTAACAAAAACAGTACTCGATCTAATGGTCTAAAATTAAATATGCAAAAAGTTAGACTTGACATATCTAAATATTTTTTACAAATCGGATTGTAAAAGTTTGGAACAGATTACCTTTAGACATAGTTTTTTCAAAGTCTATAAATATTTTTCGACAAAAAATTAAAAACTTTTATGCACAATAAAATTGAAAACAAACCAAATTTGTCGGCTTAATTTTTCGCAATAATTTTTTTCCATGCCCAAGTTCCTTATATTTATCATTCTTGGTCTTATTATTCTTGTATAATTTTTAACATGACGTGTTTAAAATTTTTTGGTCTACTCTAAGCTTTTAAATTATTCTTGTATTTAAATACCGTTTAGTGTTTGTTATTTAGTAAATACCAACTTTTTACTTTGATTAACTTTGTGTATGTGTCTTTTTTTGTAATATTTATGTTGTATTGTAAGTATGTTATGTAACCGTAACCTTTGCAACATAATAAATTCTATTTTATTCTATTCTAGTTCAAAATTTTGGACCATTAACTTACTAGTTAACTTACTAGCTCAAAATTTTGGACCATTAACTGACTAGTCTCTACCGCCAGATTATGGATAAGTTAAAATTGATAAGTTATGTTGATTAAAACCCTACTGACATTTTTTCCTAGTGAACCTTGAAAAAGGCCGTTTTTGGCTGTAAATGAACAATTATTTCCTTAAATTATAATTTTATCATTTTTTAATGCCTAAAATTGAGATCTCCAGCTCAGAATTGACCTAGAAACATGTTTTTTGTCTATGTGTATCGGATGGAAGTCTTAAACTAATTTTTGGGACGCGATTAACACGGTGTCAGGAAGTTTCGGCATGTGGAGCATTTTCTATATGTAGAGCATTTTTTTAAAATTATAAAAATGGTTAGTGAGATTAAGTATAATATTGCTTTAAACTTGAATATATTTCTAATAATTACGTAAAGTTTATACTACTGTTGTAAAAAGTTACATTTACTTCTACTTTTAACAAATAAAAGTAACGAATTTTTTACTACTTTTGCTTTTACTTGACTTTTAACCCTTTGGGATTTTTTTCGTCCAAAAACCGCTGCAAATCTGCAAAAGATATATTGCGTCAGTGCTGCAGTGTGTGAAATAAACTCTGTGGTTCTCGACGATCGTTGACTAAGATTTAACATTGAGCAGCAGTGGCGTGAAATCCTTTCTGCGGATTTGCAGCGGAATAAATACCAACGGGCTAAATTTCACTTACTTTTACTTTTACTCTTACTCGGTTTTTTTCCAATAAATACATAAATTAATTTAAGTAAAATTTGAGTATTTTCAACAAAAAGATTTCCTATGGGCTTGTTGTAAAATGAGTTTCAGATTCTCAGAAAAAAGTTTTTTTAAGCCGCTAACACGCTAAACGCCTTTAACTTAGACGAAAAAACGAAGACATAACAAAACATTTTGGAACGGAGCTCTGTAGCTCCAAAAATCGACGTTTTGCTCCGTTGCAAAATTACTTTTATTATAATTTTACTTTTACTTTTACTTAAAAAATAGGTCTTACTTTTACTTTACTTAAATAAAATTTCGACCGTTACTTTTGTTTTTACTTTACTTTAAGGTGGAACACTACAGTAAAAACCGCACAAACTTTGTACAGTCGCTATTCATTACAGCTGTAACCAATTTTTATAAACTACATATTGTATTAATCCTCACGTCCTGAACATCATTTTTGATAATTTGATGAAACATGAAAATTAAAAATAAGCTGTGGAAATGGTCCACAAAGGGGATTCCGACGAATCGCAGGTTTTTTTCGCAAAATGACATATAAAATTTTTTGTGCGTGTCGATTTTAAAAATTTTTTGTACGTATTTAGAAGACGAGTAGATAAAACTTTCCTGTTGCTTTCAGCAAAATCGTATAGAAATAACCCGAGAAAACCCGACATTTTAAAGAGTTTTTTGAGAAAATTTTATTAACTTTGGAGCCTAATTTCTCAGTAGATCTACATACGATTTTTAAATAAACAACGCCAATGTTTCTAACTCGTTGAGTTCTCCATTTTTATATATAGTTTGTTAAAATCAGTTCGTAAACAAATTTTCATAATTTTGCAATGGATGAATTTGATTTGACGTTGGGGAATTACATTTTGAACCGTTCGTTTAAAAGTACTTTTTAACACGACGGAGCAGTAGCCGAGTGGTTAGAGCGTAGGATTCATCATATAGGAGGCCTAGGTTTGAATCCCCCTGGGAATTATGAATTTACACCAAAAAAATGTTTTTTTTTAATTTTAACTTTTTTTAATTTTTTTAACTTTTTAATTAAAAAAATGTATATTATTCAATACTGTATTCAACCCCGAATACGTGCTTTAAGGTGGTTTTAAAGTAAAACCGGGGTAGAGTCAGAGTGTCCCTCCTAGGGGAGGTCGCAACCCACCCTAGCGCCCCCTCGGGGGTCAAATCAAAAAACGAAGTTCGGATTCGTAATCAGGACCCCCGAAAACCCCCGAGTGGTTGTTTTTGAAAAAATCAAAGAATGTTTTGGAACTGTAGTGTTCTACCTTAATTAAAATGTCACAAATTACTTTTACTCTTTCTTACTTTACTTAAATTAAATATTTTTAAAATTACTTTTTAGTTTTTCTGAAAATAATCAAAAATCTTTATTTTTTACAACCGTAGTGTATACTAATTATAATAATAATTTATGTTTAAAACAATCGAAATATTCAAATATTTTTTGTTCTGCTTGGAAAAACTTTGTGTATTAAAAAAATTTTTTTTCTACTTACACAAGGGCTTAAATTTTAAAATATTACTATTAATTACCTAAAACAAATAATTTATAGTAAAAGATTGGAATTTTTGAAAAAAACGACCAAAATTACAAATTCTTATAAATTTCAGCTTGCCCCGGCCCCGGCCCCGGCCGGTGCAAAATTTTCTACCCCGGCCCCGGCCCCGGCAAACAAAATTTCTCTACCCCGGCCCCGGCCCCGGCCCCGGCATCAGCAATAATTCTGCCCCGGTCGATCCCTATTCACATGCGTATTTTACTTTTCCATCAGTCAAATCAATAATTGGTACACGTATGGGACTTGTACCAAATACAAATTTACTAAGATAAAGTTTTGCTTAAATATTTATTAGGTTTTGCTTAGGCTTAGGTTCGCAGTTTTTTTAAACAAATCATTGAATAAAAGTTTATCATGATAAAATTTAACTTGATTTTTATGTTTTGCTTAGGCTTAGGGGCCGGACTTCACGAAGCGGTGTAATGTATGTAATCCATGGGCTAGCTCGGTGTTAGTCAATCCCGGGCTAGCCCCTGGATGGATAACCAAGTTAGCCGATGGATAGCCTAGCCCTGCTTCGTGATTCCGACCAGAAAGAAAAAAAATTTCAATCAATTGTTTAAGTCGCAAAATAGTAGAAACTTGTCTTCTAAAAAGTACGTTTACAAAATCGCATCCAAAAGATCCGAATTTGAGATGTTTAAAAGACGAGCTTTTAAAAGATGGGTTGTAGAAGAAAACGAAATGTTGTTAAAATACGAAATGTAAAAAAGACGAAATTTCAGGGAACCGTTTATCACTTGTACCTACCGTTTACCGATTATAGGAAAAATATAAAAAAAGAACTTACTTTTGTAGGTCGGCTTCAAAACGTAGGTTTTATTGTTAAAAAAAAGTTTTTATGTAATAATATATAAACAAAGAAAGAGAATCAATTTTTTTTTTTTTGTGTCACACCGTGTATACCCGGATTTGTTAATTCCTGCCCTGATTGGTTAATATCAGTGACGTTAGATTCTTGTGATTTGAGTGGTTACTTCATGAGGGTCTTTTTTAATCCAACGAACAACTGTTGCAGCCACGTTGGGTTTACCTTTAAATAAAATTTAAAAAAGTTATTTTTAGTTGTGTTCACTATTAGACAATGCAAAGGGCGACTTTTGTTTGTTATGCTTTCCTTGGGATTGGTATATTTGTTAAGGCAATTATTTAAAAAACCTTCCCCTATTTCAACTGTAAATGTTATTATGAAAAAAGACTTCACTTCACAACTTCAACAAATACTTGAAGAAACAAAATTTACAAATTACACACAGCGCCTTCCAGACCTACTTATTATTGGTAAGTCAAATTGGCAAAAAATTTCTTTTTTTTTGCAATTTCTTTTCTTGCAGCTCAGTTCAGAAATTTTTGTAGCAACAACGTAAAGTATCCAAAAGTTGAGGTTTTAAACAAGTTTCAACTTAGAAAAGTATTTATTTTATTTTATTTTAAAGCCATTTAAAAAAGTTTTTACCTGGTTTTGCAGTTTGCGGTTCTTTTGTTCGCGGTTATTTTGTTATTACCAATAAGAAAAACAGAAAGTTTATTTTTAAAAAGATCAAACTACACACAAGACACAATTTTTTTAGTTTAAGTTTAAAATTATAAGAATGTTGTAAAATTAGAGACCATCCTATTACATACCAAAAAAGGGGCATGTTTTAAATTTAAGTAGTAGTTTGTCAAACCTTTAGTTTCGATGTTATGTTGTTCTATTAAATCATTATTATTTTAGGTGCAGCTAAATGTGGAACAGGTGCTTTAAGAAACCATCTTAATCAGCATCCGCAAATAAGTAAGGTTAATAAGTAAGCAAAGAAAAATGCTCTAAGATTAGAGCATGAAAAAAGGGGCGACTTCACTAAACGCGTGCTGACTAGGTGCTAAGTTAGCACGTTGTTAAAAACTCTTGATAATGTTTTAATTTCGGTGTTTTTTCTCAATATAGCTTATGGAAATCTTTTTTTTAAGGGATAAATTAATATTTACACAATTTTATACATATTTGCTTTAAATAAAAGCTAATAAAGCCTTAACCCTTAGTTATGAGTTTTATTTAACCCTTAACTAGGGGTTATTGCCTAATTAGCTTGTATTGATAACAAATATGCATAAAATTAATGAAATATAAATTTATGCCATGCAGACAAAGAGTTTAATAAGATTTCTTCAGAAACAACCCAGAAATTAAAACTTTACCTTTACCTTTACTTTATCTTTTTTTTAAGGGATAAATTAATATTTACACAATTTTATACATATTTGCTTTAAATAAAAGCTAATAAAGCCTTAACCCTTAGTTATGAGTTTTATTTAACCCTTAACTAGGGGTTATTGCCTAATTAGCTTGTATTGATAACAAATATGCATAAAATTAATGAAATATAAATTTATGCCATGCAGACAAAGAGTTTAATAAGATTTCTTCAGAAACAACCCAGAAATTAAAACTTTACCAGGAGTTTTAAACAACGTGCTAACATAGCACCTAGTCAGCACGCGTTTAGTGGACCGGCCCCAGGTGTCTGTTTAGACGGAAGAGATGTTAACTAGTCAAGGTGGGGGACGTATTTGGATTATGAAAAATTGATATCTTGTCTGTGCACTAGCTAAATGAATAAAAAAATTTAGATCATAATGGTTTTTTTGTTGGTGAAACATTTATATAAACAGCAGTTGTTATTCTTGTACAGTCTGATGACATCGCAATCAAAATGTAATACTCACATTGACAATAGCAAAATCTCCACTTTTTTTAAATTAAAAACCTATATTTTGCATCAAGGAAAATACTATAAAACTAAGTTTAATATTGGTGTAAGCATGATTTTAAAAAAAATCATTTTAGAAATTTAATTTTTACAATTTTCATTATAGAAAAACTACAACTATGGTCGATATAATTGATTTCATGTTATGCAAATTTACTATCACAATATGATGTAAACAATGTTATTATATAAATTGTTTATTCAGTAAGTAACTGATCAGCCAGATTCGAATTTTCTATAGTCCATGTACCTTATAGACCAACCCACATCTTTTCAGTCTAAACCTACGGCCCGGGTTGAATTGCTGTTCCTGCTATATTCGTGGATCATTTTTTAAAGCTATTCTATCATTTGGATTGAAAAAAAAATAAAAATCTATGAATCGCCAGCGTAAAAAATGTTTATATGATTATTTTTATCATAAAACTTTTGATCCGTTCATGGATCATCCTCAGTTAAAACATATAAAACACAAAACAATTTGTTTAGAAAAATAGTGAAATTAAAGTAAATACTGGTGATGTGCCCCGGAGCTTCGAGCTCCAAAGTCTCGGAGTGGAGCTTCACTTTTAGGAGCTCTAGAGCAACTCCCGAAGCTTCAGAGCTCCGAAGCTCTGCCTTTTGTTTGTACTAAGTTCCTAAATAATTAAAGAGTGACGCCTTTTATTATTTGGTCAAAATTTTTTCAAAATAAACTTTTTTGAAATTTATTTAAGGTAGAACTTCACAGTTTTGACCACTTGGACTGCAAGTCGCATATCATTATAAATATTAATTTTTGGCCCATAAAAGTGGGGTGCTATAAAAAGTTAAGAATCTGTGCTATCCAGTGGTTATTAAAACATCACCGAAAAGTTTGTCCAGTTCGCAACAGATGTCCATGGATTCTACCTCTGAAAACCACAATAAGGCCTTTTAAAAAAATTGATTCGTTATTTTTGGGCGAAATTTTATAATAAATTAGGGTAATGTAGGGGGCAACTTTCAGAGGTGGTTTGGGTTCAAAATGATCTCAGGATTTTTTTAAATTGCAAAAAAGAGTTTTTTTGCAGAAATATAAATTTAAAAAAATCCTGAAGTCCTTTTTTAATCGTTTATAATAAAAAAATTGTAAAAGCCTATATCTAACTATTTCCAAACTTTCGTTTAAAAATAACAAATCAATTTTTTTTAATTTTCGTTTAATTTTCTTTTAATTGACGCCGAGAAACTACATTTTGAACCATTCCTTTAAAAGTTGCTTTTAGTTGCCAATAGCCAGCTGACCCAATAGCCAAGTGGTTAGTACGTTGGGCTCGGATTTTCGGATCCACGGTTTGAGTTGTCGTTCGACCATATTTTTAACGCCGAAAAAAAATTTTTTTAATTTTTAGTTTCTTAATTTAAAAAAATGTTTTATTATTTAAGATACGCTAAATAGAAAATGAAAAAATAGAGTATTTTTGGTAATAAACTTTATTAATGTTTTGTATTTTTGACATGTATTTTATTGATGTTATTTGATGATTGTTGACGATAACATGTTTTTACATAAAAATGAATATCAAAAATTGAATCAGCAGGTCAAACTACGTATAGTAAGATGTAATTCAAAAAGATCTGTCGTCAAAAAAAACTGTGAAGTTCTACCTTAAAACACTAAAAAAAGTCTGAAAAATGCATATGAAGTAATTTTAAATGTATTTCAAGCTTAAATAAGCTTTATATCGCTCATTAAAGGGGCGAAGCTCCGGAGGTCCCTCCGCTTTAAATAGCAGCAGCTCCGGAGCTCTATTAATATTGGAGAGTAGGAACATGACTACTAAGTAAAAAAAAATCAAATCCATAAACTGAAAAGAAAAAAGGTAAAATTAAACAATTATAACCAGTTAGAACAAAAGGTTATAGCTATATTTATATAGATAAAACGCACAATTATAAAATAAAAAACAAAGTAATATAGTTTTTACAAGAAAAAATTTATTGGATTTTATGACTACTCTATACACAATAATGTACGCCATAATGACATTCCTTGTTGTACATGAACTTTGTAGAAAGGGGAAAATAAATTTTAATTTTAAAATAAAACAATTATGGCTGACTGGTTAGCGCGTGTTTTTTGAGGTCTAAAAGCAAAGCAGACGTGACTGGTTAATTTGTACAAAAAATATTGAGGCCATAAAATAAGACATGAAACAATACTCTCAATTTTATCAGCTAATCTTAATGTAGCCTCTAACAATTATGAACTCCGATTGGCTGCTACGAATTGCAAAAATTATTTTGTTGATTACTTCATGGCCCACCTCAACAAATAAATCATTTAAGATTGGTTTGCTTTTAGTGTTCGTGTTTTAAGCTTTTTTAAAAACTTGGCCATGAGAATATTATTGACAAATCAAAAAAAAAGAAACATCAGAAAAATAATTAAATAAAGAAGTTAAGTTTTTAATTTACAATCTCTTATGATTAAAGCATCGCACCGCAAGGCCTCTGGCGGACTTAAGCCTACCTTTCATATGTTTAAGCAATTGTCGAAATACAGAAAAAATGCGCTTTATTGTTTTATATTTTTAACGCGGCACTAAAACGGTCAAAATAAATCAACCGCAGACTGTCGTTTTCCGTCAAGCCTTTTGCTGTTGTGCGGCTTACAAAACAGTGCGGCAAACTAAAATCTGCTCAAAAATGATAAGGACTGGAAAAAAATTTAAATGATCATATTTTACTAACGGTTCGCGTGATATAACTAACATTAAATTCTATACACTATTTTTTGTACAAATTTTTGTACAAATAAACTGTCCTGTTATAGAGATATACTTGCCAGACACTTTTTTCCATTCTTAATTATTTTTTCAACAGACTTTAAAGCTTGGTTCATACTTCATTCAAAATGTCCAAAGGACAAAACACAAAAGGAAAAAGTGTAAAGTACAAACTCCAAAAGAGTTTCTTTTTTTAATGGTTATTTGTTGTTTAAAGGACAAACTCAAAGAAAGTTTAGACAAAATTATGTTTTGCTTTGTTTTGGAATATGTGTTTTGGAAAATTTAAACAGGTTTTTTTTTGGATGAAGTATGAACGCTTCAAACAACAATCCAAAACACAGTACAAAATGTTCAAAACTGTTCAAATTGCCAGTTGAAATATTTTAACTTTTTTTGGCTGTCTGAAGGACACCATTAGTTTGTCCACCTTTGGATTGTTCAAAGGACAGATAGATAGTAAAGGGCGATTAATGTTGAATAAATTGTTTTTGCAAAAGTTTTTAATTTTTGTCAAGAAATTCATACAAAAAGTAAATTTTTTCTCTGTGTTTAAACTGCATCAAATTTAGAACGAAGCACAAATAAACCTTAAAACCTTATAACTTTAAAATATCTTCTATTTAAAGCTCAAAGTTGTTAATTTTCATGTTTTAATATTTTCTTCAAAATCACTTTGCAACGCGTTTAACTAATTGCGCATTTTAAGTTTTCGTTAATTTTGGCCACATTAAAATGTAGGTAAAAAAAACTCGTTTTTACTGTTTTTAAATATCATCGTACTAACCTATTTATAAAGATTTTTTTTGCTCGTTTGACTTTTTTTGACGTTTTTTAAGCCAAAAATAAAAATTCAACAAAAAATACAGGTTATTAAAACTCTTGTTTGTTTAAGGTTTTGACATAATTATTTAAAGTATAACTAAAAACTATTAAAGTTTCCAAACGGAAAAACTAAGTTAATATGTACCAAAAACCATGCCTAAGGATAAATTTGCAACGATTAAAAAAAATTATTGTTTAGTTTGGCAATAGTTATACTTAAAGGCTTGTGCCTTAATTTCGGCCACGATTAAAAAACTTTAAACCTCCACTGATGTCTAAGTGTAACAGAAATTTTTAAATTTTGCCCTGGAATAACAAAAATAGCTATTGTTTGATTTTTAGACCAAATTTGGGGTCGATTGAAAAAACCAGAAAAAACTTATCCAAAAAAAATAAAAAAAGGTGACCGAAATTAAGTCAGTTACCCTATAAAACTTTTAAAAAAATCTGTATGTCATTAATTTATATATTTATTGACTTTTATTTATAGGGTCTGCTAGCGAAGAAATACGTTTTTTTGGAAATATTATAAGGACTTATTATGGGAATTGGGACTGGTATGTATGACGTATTATGAATGTTTTAAGAAAAAATTATATTTAAACTCTGATAAAAAATGTCAATAATTATTTATAAAAATGTGTTAAAGGTGCAGTACACTGATTTGGAGCGTTTTTTTTAATTAATACAAACGATGAGGTCAAAGTATAACAAAGAATGTATTACAGCCGTATGATGATTAATTCTCAACAAGTAAAAACTGGTTCATATTTCTTCCAGTGTCCAAAGGACAATTTTGGACAAAGTAATATTGTCTGTCCTTTGGACAATCCGAAAGTGTATTTTGGAAAGTCGAAAGGACGTCTAAAAACAGTCCAACGTGTCCAAAAAGCAACTTAAAATATTTCAATTTGCGTTCTGGTCACGTTGAATTGTCCTTTGAACTGTCCAAAAGGCCTATTTTACTTTGTCCGAAGTTGTCCTTTTGACACTTGGGACCAGGGATGCCTACTATACTAGAATTATACTATACTATACTAGTATGCTAGAATTATTTTGGGGTTTTATACTATACTATGCTATACTAGAATTAAATCCGAGCGATCTATACTATACAGTGCCGCGCAAAGGTAGCTTCCCATTGGAACGCGTCCCGCGGCCTGAAGATTAAGAGAGGACGCAGTTGGAGCCCGCGTCCTGACCCGCGTTCCACGAGTCGCGTGGGTTTTCCAAATTCTTGGGACGCGGCTCAGGCCGCGTTCCATGGAACGCGACCCGCGTTCCAGCAACCCGCGGGACGCGGAACGCAGGACGCGGGACGCAGGACGCGGGACGCAGGACGCAAGACGCGTTCCAGCAACCCGCGGGACGCGGGACGCAGGACGCGTTCCACAGACTGAAGCCGGTGGTAAGCGGCATGATTAAAGATTTAAGCTCCGTGGGAAAGACCTTTTGGAGCTGAGCCATAAACCGCGGGCCGCGGTAGGACGCGTTCCAGAACCCTCAGACGGGCTCCAAAACCCGCCAAGCTGACAGAATAAAAAATGCGCCAAAAGAAAATAACGCATGACATCTTTTTTTCTCGAAAAATCAGAGGCATATTTACGTTTAAATAATATGTTTCAATGTTGCAAACTATTTAAGCGCATATATAAATCATAGTACTTAGCATGACGCATATTATATAAGTTAGTTTTTTAATTAAAATAATGACTAAACAACATTGCAATTTTTTACTTGTTTAGTAGATCTAATATAGTAATGAATTTCAATTGTATTTTAATGTACCAGTGACTAATTAATAAAAAAATACAATGTAATATTGCACAAAAATATAAATAAAAACAAAAAGTTCGTAATCAGCACATTTTTTAACAATAAATCTGTTGTTTAAAACATGGTAGCACCGTCTTGCAATTCAATAATGTGAAGTACGACCTTGTGTACATGGTGAATATATTATTTTCGACAATGTTTTTGAGATTCCAGTATTTAAGGCTTTAATGCCGTCATATAATTCTTGTTTATTTCTAGGTTTGGCTTCACCGCGAAGGCATTCTTTAAAGATAAAATAAATTTAAAAGTACTGTTTAATAGTTTAAAAATTCTAATGACTGCAATTAGCAGTTAGTTTAGCAGCTACTAGATTTTAATAGCAAAAAACCTGAATTTTTTTCATTTCAATTGTAGGAAATCAAACCTAGCTGATCTCGATGATTTACAGAATTGAATATATTTAACAATAAAAAAATATATAATTTTCGAAAATAACAGTTTAATATTACACATTACAATGCCTAAATTTAAAAACTATTTAACAAACTACTTAATTTGTAACAAAAATCTGGATTTTTGTAAAAAGGCGGGAATTAAAAAATTTCCGCATTATAAATCGCTTAAAAAACACGTCATAACCGCAAATTTTATTTCATCCTCTCGTGTCCCCATTAGTGATGTTCTTACCCTCCAATATCATGCTCCGGAGCTCCGGCCATTTAAAGCGGAGGGAGCTCCGGAGCTTCGCCCCTTAAATGAGCAATTTAAAGTTTATTTAAGCTTGAAATACATTTTAAACGACTCTAGCTGTATTTGTAGGACTATTTTTATTATTTTGAATAAGTTTTGGAAAAAATTTAATTTACAAAAAAATTTGACAAAATAAATTATGCCATTACTCTATAATTATTCACTAACTTAGTAGAAAAAAGCGCGAAGCTCCGGAGCTCCGTGGGATGCTCCGGGGGTTGATCCGGAGCTCCTACAAGCGGAGCCCCGCTCCGGAGCTCGGAGCTCCGGAGAACATCACTAGTCCCCATACAAATTCACAAAGTGAGCCAAATATAATTTAACCATAAATGTTATTTTTAATGTTGTAAAAATATTTTCTCAACTTTTAAAATTAAAGTTAAAGTTAAAGTTTAAGTTAAAATTTTAAATTCCAATTTATAGCTTAGGATGTTCTTGGAAAAAAACCCTAAAGTTGACACCTACTATAATAATTATTTGATAAAATGTGAAATTTAAAAAAACTTGGACATCTTTAAACTGAGCTTGTATTTTCAAGTTGCAATTTCAATTTTTTTTAAAAAAATTTTACGCGAAAACCAATATTTGTCACACCAAAACTTGTTTTTTCTGATACTATTTTACAAAATCGCTTTGTACAAAAAATTAGCAAAAAATAATTATGGTTGCTAATAAATTCGATCCTGTGTAAGTTGAAAGTTTTGGACTGGATATTTTCACTTGGGTTATATATTCTTGCTTTTGTTTATTGTTTATAGGTAAATTTTAATTTGTTTTCAAATTTTGTTGCGGTAAAAAAATTCTAGCTGATGTCTTGTATTCATTTTAGCAATTTTAAATTTTTTGCTAAACTAATAATCATAAAATTTAAAAAACTTCATTTTAAAATTATTCCACATTCAAAAAACCTGCGGAGTCAGTCCAATTTTTTGAATCGATCCAATATTTGTATCGGCCCAAAAGACACCAAACGTGAATTTTTAAAACAAAAAAATAAGTATGAAGTGTTTATATTTATTTTGAAAAAAAGTTTTTGAATAATGGTGAATAAGAAATAATAACTAGATAACGTAGACTAGCCTTGAAAAATGCTCTAAGAATAGAGCAGGAAAAAGGGCGATTTTTCACCGGGCGTATGTTTAGACAGAAAAGATGTGGACTAGTCTGAGATGGACACCATGTGGACTATTGGAAATTTGCATTTGGTTTGGCCAGCTGCTCACTATAGACTAGTTCGGAATAAGGGTTTTTTAGTGTTAGGAAGAGGGTACAATAACTACTAGCGCCAATCATATGTAGAGGGAAAATTGAGAAACAGCGAGCGACTAGTACATTTTACTGTTAAAAATCCAACAATTTTTTCAAAAACCCCCCCCCCCTTCTCACAACTTCTTAAATTTTAATTCCAGAGAAAAAATTTTTTTTTTTTTTCTTCTTCCCCTCCCTTCTCTTTTTTTTTTTTTTTATTACAGAAATGCTGAATTTAAATAGTTGGAAGAACTTTTTAAATTGATTTTTAATTTTGAATAGTTTACAAGCAAAACAAAAAAAAAACGGGTAAAGAAAGCACAAAGAGGGCGCCCCCCGCGGACGCACACCTAAAACTTTCTGATGATAATAATTTGTTTATACATATGATATTATCATATGTTTTACCATATGATAATGATTTGTTTATACATTGATCCAATCACACAGCACTGTTGCATTTTTTTTAGTTTGATGAAATGTCAATTGAAAAAATCATACTCACAGCAATCTTTGACAAGCGCGAAATCTCCACTTTTTCAAATTTATAGTTGTTTCTTACACATACAAATATAACCTTCTAATTGAAAAAGTGGCCATTTCGCGCTTGTCAAAGATTGCTGTGAGTATTATTTTTTCAATTGACATTTCATCAAACTAAAAAAATATGCAACAGTGCTGTGTGACTAGATCAATGTATAAACAAATCATTATCATATGGTAGAAATTTTTATTTAGTGAGCAGCTGGCCAAACCAAATGCAAATTTCCTATATTCCACATAATGTCCATCTCAGACTTGTCCTCATCTTTTCTGTCTAAACATACGCCCGGGAAAAATCGCCCCTTTTTCCTGCTCTATTCTTTGAGCATTATTCAAGGCTTTGGTTAGATGGAAAGCGACATCTTATTATAAAAAGAAACACAGTCGATAAAATATTTATTGAATACATTATTCTACGTGACGTTTCGATTGTATCGCACAATCATCATCAGACGAACTAAAATACAAACAAAATTAAATTTTTTAAATCCAATATATAATTATACTTACGGAATAAATGCAAATAGGATAAAATAAAGGAATATAAGAATACTAAAAATATTAAGACAAAGCGAAAGATCTATATAACTTGATAAACATACAATTTTCAGGAAATAAAATTTTTTAAAGGTAAAAAATATATACAATATAAAATGAAAATATTTAAAAAACATGGAATAAAATAATACAAGAACTAATTTTCAAATATGTGTTAAACCCGATGGATAAAATTTTTAAAAGTAGACTTAAGAGAGTACAGTATTATTGAAAAATGTATAAAAGAAAACGTTTATAGTGAATAAAACTAGATTTTGACCGGAAAAAAAATTTTTTTATATTATAATTGAAACGAAAAATTTTATTTATTTAAAGCTTAAAAAAAACAAAACTTTTTTAAGTAAGAATTTTAAACGGAAAAATTATTTTGTATAAACAATCTATAGTAATAAAAATAATAAAACCTAACACACGCAAAATATATGACCTACAGTATAGCAATGATAAAAAGAAATGAAACAGACAAACCATTAAAATATTAAACACAAAACTGATAAATTATCGTGGCAACTAATTAATAAGACACATTTATAATTTGAACAGAAAAAAGGAGGTAAAATTTGAAAAAACGCCGAAAGAGAAAAGCAGGTTGGTAAGAGAAAAAAGTATTGTAAAATTGCGCGCTCGTATAAAAAGGTAACTGGGAAAAAGAAGAATTGTTGTAAAACAAGAGGAATTAAGTAAGAAGTAAAAAAACAAATATATTTAAAAAAGTTTTAAAGGAAATGATGAAATATTTTTGTTAAGGGAGGGTTTATTCTGCTCAATAACAATACTTTCTTTAATTAAAAGCTCAAAATCACTGTTACCTTTACAAACAACAGAAAAATCATCAATACTAGCCTTGTAGCCACAATTAAGAACATGATCTAAAATAGCCGATTCTCGGTGTACAGTAGGGTTTCCGGTAAGAGCTGAAATTCCCAAATGTTCCGACACTCTGGTATGTAGATGACGGGAGGTTTTACCCGTGTAGCTGGTACCATTGAAGTTACCGCACTTAAGAATTATAAACCACACCAGAGATCAGACGTTTGTGAATTTTAACACGATTTTTAGAGCAAAAGACTATTTTACAATCTACCTGAGGAAGAGATTTTAATAAATGCCTAACCTTAGTACGAATTTGTAAAGACAATACTCCTAAATAAGGTAAAATTAAAACGACGAACAAGAAGGTACAGAAAATATTGTTTTAGATAAACGAGGGTGATCCAAACATTTTGTTAAAGAATTTTTTAATAACTAAATCGCATAATGACATTGGATAACCATTTTTCTTAAGCATGTCTTTTAACCTAACCACTTCAAGATGTATTTCATTCATATTACTACAAATAGAAAAAAACCAAAATAATAAAGTTTAAACAAGTCCTGAATTTAAACGAATTTGGAAATAAAACTTTCGAAATTAGTATAAACACCACTAAAAGTTGGTTTGCGATAAACAGAAGTGATAAAACACCCAGACGGATTTTGTGATTAAAACGTCCAAAAAAGGAAAACGGGAGTCAATTTCGAATTCGGATGTAAATTTAATTGAAGAATGACGTGTATTCATAAAATCCAAAAAAGAATTAAGGTGATTTTGATGACGAAATAAAAGAAAAATGTCATTCACGTAACGCCGATAAATAAAAAGTGCGAAATTTTGCGGGCATGCCTGCAACCAACGATGTTCATTTAAAACCAAAAAAGCGTTAGCTAA
The DNA here is from genome assembly GCA_030248175.1 of Microlaimidae sp. YZB2_3. Classification (NCBI taxonomy): domain Eukaryota; kingdom Metazoa; phylum Nematoda; class Chromadorea; order Desmodorida; family Microlaimidae; species Microlaimidae sp. YZB2_3. The sequence continues at coordinate 25,042 of JASAMX010031580.1, forward strand.
TAGCGGTCCAAGCGGAGACAACAAGGCTAGTATTGATGATTTTTCTGTTCTTTGTAGAGAAAACAGTGATTTTGGGCTTTTAATTAAAGAAAGTATTGTTATTGAGCAGAATAAACCCTCCCTTAACAAAAATATTTCATCCTTTCCTTTAAAACTTTTTTTAATATATTTGTTTTTTACTTCTTACTTAATTCCTCTTGTTTTCACAATTCTTCTTTTTCCAGTTACCTTTTTATACCGGCCATTTTCATCTTCTTTGTCTTCAACCTGCTTTTCTTTTCGGCGTTTTTTCAAATTTTACCGTCATTTTTTCTGTTCAAATTATAAATGTGTCTTATTAATTAGTTGCCACGATAATTTATCAGTTTTGTGTTTAATATTTTAATGGTTTGTCTGTTTCATTTCTTTTTCTTGCTATACTGTAGGTCATATATTTTGCGTGTGTTAGGTTTTATTATTTTTATTACTATAGATTGTTTATACAAAATAATTTTTTCCGTTTAAAATTCTTACTTAAAAAAGTTTTTTCTTTATAATTTTTTCATTTAGCTAAACAACCAATATAAAACTTTAAAAAAAAAAAAATTTTCCTTTCAATTAAAAATATAAACTTTAAAAAAAAAAAAATTTTCCCTTTCAATTAAAATAAACGAAAAAAATTTTCGGTCAAAATCTAGTTTTATTCACTATAAACGTTTTCTTTTATACATTTTTCAATAATACTGTATCTTTAAGTCTACTTTTAAAAATTTTATCCATCGGGTTTAACACATATTTTAAAATTAGTTCTTGTATTATTTTATTCCATATTTTATAAATATTTTAATTTTATATTGTATATATTTTTTACCTTTAAAAAAATTTTATTTTGAAAATTGTATGTTTATCAAGTTATATAGATCTTTCGCTTTGTCTTAATATTTTTAGTATTCTTATATTCCTTTATTTTATCCTATTTGCATTTATTCCGTAAGTATAATTATATATTGGATTTAAAAATTTAATTTTGTTTGTATTTTAGTTCGTCTGATGATGATTGTGCGATACAATCGAAACGTCACGTAGAATAATGTATTCAATAAATATTTTATCGACTGTGTTTCTTTTTATTCAAGGCTAGTATTTAATTTGTTTATAAGATTATAATATGGAGAAATTTTGCTGTTGTGAAATAATTTTGTTAATTGTACCTAACTTTAATTTTGATTTCTTTAACACGTTTTGATTTACTAATCAAAACATAATCTCTGTATAAAAGTATTTTAATTCATTCTCTATTGGTAAAGCATTCTTTAAAAGTACATAAATAGTTTGCAGTCATGTATAATAGTGCTTTAAATATGAATATATTGCTAATTATTATGTAAGAGTGTATATATTGTGACATACCACGGATGTGTCCCTTCCCTGAAAAATCAAAGTACAAGCGTTAATAAAAGGCGATTATCTTTCCCACTTCTTTGTCCGGCCTATGGCGCAATAATAATAACGAGAATATAAACAGAATGTAAATTTAGGTATTTGTTTATTCACAATCATCCTGGTTTTTATGTGTATTTTTGGACATTACAATAAATGTTTATGTATATTTAACAAATATAGCAAAAAACAATACAGTTTGTGTCTTCATGTTTGAAAAAAATAGCACTATTTTTGTATTTCTATTTCTAAACTATTTCTGACCTCTAAAATAAAAAAGATATTCATAATCTTTTTTGATAAAAATTACGGTGAAAATAAATTCTGTTAAAGTTTTACGATTTTATGAAAATCCTATTTATTTTTATTTTGTTAATTATTGCAATACGATCAGTTTTTTTATTAAAAAATCAGTTTTTATTTTATGATTGGGCTTGCTACACTGTCTTATGGTATTATGGTAACTGGTTTAATGACAACTGTACAATAAATTAGATAAATTTTTTCTTTACTTAGTATTAAACAAGTAAAACAATGAAATCTTGTGTGGACATTATTTTTATTAAAAAATAATTTTATATAATATTCATCATGCTAAGTACTATGCTTCATAAATACGCTTAAATAGTTTGACACATTCAAACATATTCTTTAAACGTAAATATGCCTCTGATTTTTTGAGAAAAAAAGATGTCATGCGTTATTTTCTTTTGGCGCATTTTTTTATTCTGTCAGCTTGGCGGGTTTCGGAGCCCGTCTGCGGGTTCTGGAACGCGTCCTACCGCGGCCCGCGGTTTATGGCTCAGCTTCAAAAGGTCTTTCCCACGGAGCTTAAATCTTTAATCATGCCGCTTACCGCCGGTTGAAGTCTGTGGAACGCGTCCTGCGTCCTGCGTCCCGCGGGTTGCTGGAACGCGTCCTGCGTCCTGCGGCCTGCGTCCCGCGGGTTGCTGGAACGCGGGTCGCGTTCCATGGAACGCGGCCAGAGCCGCGTCCCAAGAATTTGGAAAACCCGCGCGACTCGTGGAACGCGGGTCAGGACGCGGGCTCCGCCTGCGTCCTCTCTTAATCTTCAGGCCGCGGGACGCGTTCCAATGGGAAGCTACCTTTGCGCGGGACTGTACTATACTATACTATACTAAAATTAAAGGTTTCTTACTAGTATACCTAAATAATTCTAGTATACAGTTTATACGAAAATTAATTCGAGTAAACTAAAATAATTTATAAAAATTAAAGCTATATGTGGTAGAAAACCCAACATATGTTATTAATTTACAAAGTTTAACTTATTTAACAGGTATATTTTTTACCAACCCATCCCTTTTATGTGTCTTCTAAATGTGGATTATAACCTAAACCATATTTTTTTTACCAACTTTAATGTGGTGATTTTTAAAACATGCCACCCTGGTTTGCATGAGTGTCGAAAGTCTGTAAGCATCTGATCCCCGAAAATTTACGTTAGTTTTTGTGTTTTTAATATTTCCAAAATGATTTTGATGTTGTAATGCAAATAATTGAGATGTAAAAACTTCACTTCCTAAGGTAAAAATTTGGTTTGATTTTTTTTTTATTTTTGTATTTTTGAACAGCAAAACTCAGTGAATCATTAGTGAATCAGAAGTCAGAACAATCAAAATATTTTTGGAAAGCCAAGAACATGGGTAGTTTTTAAAAAAATTGTTTTCACCAGTTAAAAAAATATGTGAATCATTAGTGAATCAGAAGTCAGAACAATCAAAATATTTTTGGAAAGCCAAGAACATGGGTAGTTTTTAAAAAATTGTTTTCACCAGTTACAAAAATATAATTACAAACCCGATAATTTAGAGCACTGCACCTTTAATGAAGTATTTTTAGCTAAAGTATTACCGTCAACCAAGATTTCGAAAAACAAATTTTTTTTACATTTTTTACAATATACCATATAAATGTATTTTACCTTTTATTTAAAAACCATTGTTATTTTCAAATTAAACACTAAAAAGTGTTTTATATTTGTCTCACATTTTATATAGGGTTATATGCAAAAATTTCAATTTTATATTTTAGAATTTTGTAATAGTTATTTTATATTACCTATCAGAATTAATTAGTTTTCAGTCAAATATATTATATATATATATATATATATATATATATATATATATATATATATATATATATATATATATATATCTAAAAGTGTTTGTACAATCCTCTTTAAAATGTGGGTAAATTAAATTTATATCAATCCAGCGGTATTATGAAGTTCAAAGATTATATTTTGTTATTTATGCATTTTCGAGACCAGGGATCAGTCATCCTTTTTCCACAAATCACAAGCATATTATCATCAAAATAGGAATATAATTCTGTAATAAAACTTGTAAATTTTATTATAAAAATAATGCGAAATAATCGAACAACATTGTGTGCGTTTAAATAAAAGTTTGTCATAAATCATAACCGTTTGCTTTTTTTATATTTTGCAACAAAACAGAGAAAACAACACCATTTACTAAACCAATATGTTGTTTAAGTGTTGAATAATTTTGAATTAAGTGAAAATTTTGAAATACTTCGTTATCTAAGAATTTAAAGCAATTTCACTTTATACTAGAATTAATTGTTTTTTTTTAATTCCAGTATACCTGTCTTACTAGTAACGTTACTAGTAAGAAAATTCAAAAGCTATACTATACTATACTATACTAGAATTAAACTCATAGATTTTATACTATACTATACTATACTATACTATACTATACTAGAATTAGAATCGCAGGTCTTATACTATACTATACTAGAATTAAAATTTTATTCTAGTAGGCATCCCTGCTTGGGACACAGTATGAACCTGACTTAAAGAGTTGCAAAGAGTGCTTTGGAATACAAGAGTGCTCAACAAGAGTTCTTTGGAATACTAACACAGTTTGTTTTTAAAAACAATTTAAAGCTTAAGTTTTAAATTGGAATAAATTCCTAAAACTAATAAACGATTACTACAACCATTTTACACAAATAAATTCAAACAGGTATTCCAGTGTTTTTTTTTTGTATTTCAAATTAGATTAGAACTATATACTGGTTGTGACTCTTTGTGTCAGAGTAACGACGAATGTAAAGCTGGCTAGTGATAGTGTAACGCAGCACTTCCGTCAATGATTAGTTACTGAATCGCACATTTTTAGCCTGCAAACTAATACAACGATTTATTTTGTATTCTTAAAACTCAATTTATTCAGTCTTATAATTCTAGAGGTTATAACATCTTGTAAATTAATTTTTTTTAGTACAATTTCTTTTATACCTTAAAATTGATTAGTATTAAAAAAAGCAAAGAAAAAATAACCCCTAAGTTAAAGCACAGTACTTTTCAACCTTTCATTATTTTTTACAAACAAAATTTTAATTTTTTATCGATAAAATAATAAATTAAAACAAAATTTTACAATGATAATACGCTATTCAAGCGTCGGAATTTCCTTAAAACATGTTGGGTACCGCTCTAAAATGCCGAACACCACCTTGGGCCAACTTACAATGGAAAAATCTCCATCTTATTTTAAATCAAAACGGGCATTGAAAGATATAATCGAATACGACAAACAAAGACGAAAAGCAAATCTAACGAAGATTCGATTACTTTTAATTGTAAGACA